>PVJH01032445.1:0-22676 GCA_004026705.1 Nesogale talazaci | reverse complement strand
TCCCAGTGGGCCGCAGTCCTGCGCACAACCACTATGCCACCGGGGCTCAGCCCTAAATTTTTTTTTTTTAAAGTCTTCTATCCTTTATAAAAACCCACATGGGTGCTGAGCCCCGGTGGCGTAGTGGTTGTGCGCGGGACTGCGACCCACTGGGATGGAGGTTCAATTCTAGCTCCACGGAGCAAAGGCTGGGCCTCCTACTCCCACCACCAGAGGGCAGTGGTGCAAAAAAAAAAATGGATCACAATAAATAAATAAATGCTCACAACTAGACTAATAAGAAAGACGATGATAAACAGAGGAAATTTTGAAGTTG
This sequence comes from Nesogale talazaci, assembly GCA_004026705.1. Taxonomy (NCBI): domain Eukaryota; kingdom Metazoa; phylum Chordata; class Mammalia; order Afrosoricida; family Tenrecidae; genus Nesogale; species Nesogale talazaci. The sequence continues at coordinate 22,360 of PVJH01032445.1, read as the reverse complement.
TCAAATATTTCATTTTACCTGAATCCATTGATTAATGACTATGGAAGCAGTTAATCAGGACATAAAATAATGTATTGCATTGGACAAATCTTCTGCAAAGACCTCTTTATATATATATATATATATATATGTGTGTGTGTGTGTGTGTGTGTGTGTTTTGTTTTTTGGGCATCACTTCTCTTTATATATATATATTAGTTATATATATATATATAATATATATATATATTAGTTTTTTTTAGGCATCACTGCTTTCCGGTGGTGGGAGTAGGAGGCCCAGCTCCACTGCTGGAATTGAACCTCCGTCCCAGTGGGCCGCAGTCCTGCGCACAACCACTATGCCACCGGGGCTCAGCCCTCCTCTTTATATTTTTAAAAACCAAAGATTTCACCTTGAAGACTTAAGGATCACAAAGCCAGGAAGAACACACCAGACAGAAAGAGTATGAAATAGAGAAAGGCAGCTCTTTGACGAGATGGATGGACACAGTAGCTGCAACAATGGACTCAAACATAAGAGCAATTGTGGAGATGGGACCGGACCTTGTGATCTTTCTTTGTTTACATAGGATTGCTATGAGTTGTAATCTACTTGAAGACACTTAAAAACAACAACACAGGTGCTAAAATATGAGCAGGTCTGTAGAGGTAGTTATGTTTAGAGTAAGTTGTAGTTGTGTTTAAGAGAATAGAGTGGCTGAGCCCCGGTGGCGTAGTGGTTGTGCGCGGGACTGCGGCCCACTGGGATGGAGGTTCGATTCCAGTTCCACGGAGCAAAGGCTGGGCCTCCTACTCCCACCACCTGAGGGCAGTGATGCCCCCCAAAAAGAAAAGAAAAGAAAAGTACTCAGAAAAGTGGGTGAAGGGAGACATCATGACAAAAATAATAATTTATAAATTATCAAGAGTTCGTAATGGAGGGGTGGTGGGGAAGAGGGGGGAAATGAGGAGCTGATACCAAAGGCTCAAGTAGAAAGAAATTGTTTTGAGAATAAGACAACAAGGGTTGACAGTTCAAATCCAATAGCAAGATTGGGCTTGCAGCTTTTCTAGAGATCGAGCCCAAGCCATACTCTCTGCCAGCAAGTTGGTATTGACATAGTGATCCTGCAGGACAGGGTAGAACTGCCCCTGTGAGTTTTTGAGACTATAACTCTTTTTAAAACCATTTTATTGGGGGCTCATATAGCTCTTATTATAATACACACATACACCCATTGTGTCAAAACACATTTGTACATCTGCTGCCATCATCAATTTCAAAACATTTTCTTTCTACTTGAGCCCTTGGTATCAGTTCCTCCTTTCCCCCCCTCTTTTCCACCCTCTCTCCCACATGAACCCTTGATAATTTAGAGGTTGCTATTTTTTTCATGTGAGACTGTAATTCTTTGTGGGAGTAGAAAGCTCCATCTTTCTCCCACAGAACAGCTGGTGGTTTCAAACTGCTGATATTGCAGTTAGCAGCTCCTCTAAAGATGAGATGTAAAAAAAAAAAAGATAAGATGTAAAGACAAAAAAGCAAAGTCATAAATGTGATTTGTAGGGGCTGAGCCCGGTGGCGTACGTGGTGGAGTGCGGAACTGCAGCTCGTGGGCCTGGCGGTTCAAATCCAGCGGCGGCTCTCAGGAGCGGAACTGGTTAGCGCCCACGACCACCAGAGGCAGTGATGCCCACAACAACAACAAAAATGTGATCTGTAATTCAAATATGTTGTAAATCGAGGACTGCCTATAGTCATTACCCCCACACCAAACCCATTGCCAACGGAAGCCCTGTCCCGCCGATTTCCAAGCTGTAATCCTTATGGAAGCTGACTGCTGCCTCCTCTCCAGACAGATCAGGTAGATGTGCTGGTGCACTCAAAGTGCTGACCTCTCATTCAGTACCTGAACTCTTGTGCCACCAGGGCTTCTAGAATAATCAGTAAGTACGATTAAGAGCTGTAATGAGGTGAAAATCACTTAAGCTGAGATAATAAAAGAAGGTGGACTAAGTCTCCGGGATAATGACTAGGCCAGTATTACTGGAGCAAAGGCTTTGAATATCAGACTGAGGAATTTTATTAGCAACAGAATGTCTTTAAGGACTTTTCTCTCTCATGTGTTATGACGGTCATGTACTTGATGTCAATTTCATGATTGGGAGTGTAGGGGTGGAGGCTAGCCTTTCAGTCTGGAGATCACCAATGAGGCCTCTGTGTGGGCATGACTTTCTCTTGAGAATTCTGGGAAGTCTCGTGGTATTTCCCAATTGGAGAAGAGAGCCTTGACTCAGTTCCTTGGAGATGAACTATTGACAAGATGAGAGGACAGCATGCTGATTGATCCTGATTCCTAAAGCCTGGAGGAGCTGGAGGAGAAGCCACATGGGCTTTCCCAGATGGAACCAAACCTCTGGGACCAGTGAAGCCACATGGAGACTCCTGTCATGGCTGAGATGCTTGAGAGGCCACGGAAAGACCCCTACCAGAGTCGAGATGCTTCTACCGCCACTGGATACTGCTGATGGGCCCTGAGCCCTGGAAGTGAGGAGCCATGGAGAGACCCCTGCCAGTGCTAGGATGCTTCTACTGCCGCTGGATATGCAAAGTATGCACCCATTGGCCTGTGATCGTCCTTGTGTCATTGCACGTGTCCTGAGATTCAGAAGGAGACTTTATAGACTGGTATCAGACATATGAGCTAATATCAGACTTATGACCTTGGACTGGATTGGGTTGGAATGCTTTCTCAATGTTCCATTCCTCTTGTACATAACCTTACCCTTATATCCATATGTGTGTTTATGAATTTGTTTCTTTAGTCCACCCGGACTAACACATGTGTATTATGTGAACCTGTTACATGTTGCTGTTTACTTCTTTCTAGTTGTCTGAAATGCTGTTAAAATATGTCAACAAAATAATAGAAATACTATCAAATAAAGCTGCATTTTTTTTGAGGGGGGGGGCATCACTGCTCTCCGGTGGTGGGAGTAAGAGGCCCAGCCCCACTGCTGGAATTGAACCTCCCGTTCCATGGGCCGCAGTCCCACGCACAACCACTACGCCACCGGGGCTCAGCCCAAAGCTGCATTTTTAAAGGAATGAAATGTTGGACTTTAAAATGACCCATTATTTGTTTCAATTTTTTAAAAATTACAATTTTCTTAATCTATAAAATGATCAATTATTTAAAAAAATTAGTACATGTTAAAGACTTGTGAAACCAGGCATTATGTCAAAATACCTTTTAGAATAAAAGTAATATGCTGTCTCCTCTGTACTCTTTTTTTTTTCTTGGCATCACTGCTCTCTGGTGGTGGGAGTAGGAGGCCCAGCCCCACTGCTGGAATTGAACCTCCGTCCCAGTGGGTCGCTGTCCCGCGCACAACCACTACGCCACCGGGGCTCAGCCCTCCTCTGTACTTTTAAGACCAGTTGTTGGCATGGTATCTCTCTAATGTTGGGGCTCCGCAAATTTAGGGAAACACATTAAAAAGGTCTTTTGAAATGCTGTAGTTACATTATAGACTATATCTTTAACCAGAGATGGATTCCCCCCAAGGATCTATCAGAAAGTGTTACAAAGAAGCAAATTTCTATGAGCAGTTTATTTAAAGAAATGTCAGATACTCTGCAGTTAATATGAATTAACTTTTTTTGTGTGGTAATCACTGCCCACTGGTGGGAGTAGGAGTCCCAGCCTTGCTCCTGGAGAGCTGCTGCTGGATTTGAACCGCCAACCCAGTGGGCTGCAGTTCTGCACTCAACCACTATGCCACCGGGGCTCAGCCTATGGATTAGTCTTTTTTTGTTGTTGTTGTTGGGGCATCACTGCTCTCCGGTGGAGGGAGTAGGAGGCCCAGCCCCACTGCTGGAATTGAACCTCTGTCCCAGTGGGCCGCAGTCCTGCGCACAACCACTACGCCACCGGGGCTCAGCCCGGATTAGTCTTAATACCTGTATATTTTACATTCGTGCTTCTGAGAATTACTAAATATTTAAAAAATCATTTGATTGGGGGGCTTGTACAACCCTTGTCACAACCCATACATATATCCATTGTTTCAAGCACATTTGCACATATGTTGCCATTGTCATTTTAAAAATATTTTCTTTCTACTTGAGCCCTTGATATTAGCTTATTTCTCCCTCCCCCCTCCCTCTCACATGAACATGTTAATTTATAAATTTTTTTTCATGTAAAACACTGGCTGATATCTCCCTTAACCCACTTTTGTGTTGTCCATGCTCCTGAGAGGGGGTTATATGTAGGTCATTGTGATCAGTTCCCCTTTCTCCCTCCACCTTCCCATTCTCCTCCTGGTATCGCTACTCTCATTGTTGATCCTGAGGGGTTTATCTGTCCTAGACTCCCTGTGTTGTGAGCTCTTATCTGAACCAGTGTACATGCTCTGGTCTAGCCAGATTTTTAAGATAGAATTGGGATCATGATAGAAGGTTGTGTGGGAGCATTAAAGAACCAGAGGACAGTTGTATTTTGTTGTTGTTGCTAAACTGCATTCTGACATTTCTTTTTTGTGAAGGGAATGTCCAATTGCCTACAGATGGGCTTTGGGTTTCTACTCCTTGTTCCCCCTCATACACATTTATATGTTTTTTTGTTCTGAGTCTTTGATGCCTGAGGCTTGATAACTGATCCTATCAACACCTCATGATCACACAGGCTGGTGTGCTTCCATGTAAGCTTTGTTGCTTCTCACCTGAAGGACTACCTATTTATCTTCAAGCCTTTAAGACCTCAGACTCAGGGCTGAGTCCCCGTGGCGCAGTGGTTGTGTGCAGGACTGCGGCCCACTGGGACGGAGGTTCAATTCCAGCAGTGGGGCTGGGCCTCCTACTCCCACCACCGGAGAGCAGTGATGCCCCCCAACAAACAAACAAACAAACAAACAAACAGACCTCAGACTCTATATCTTTTGATAGCCGGGCACCATCAGCTTTCTTCACATTTCCTTTCTTTTTTTGGGGGGGGCGGGTATCACTGCCCTCAGGTGGTGGGAGTAGGAGGCCCAGCCTTTGCTCCGTGGAGCTGGAATTGAACCTCCATCCCAGTGGGCCGCAGTCACGCGCACAACCACTACGCCACCAGGGCTCAGCCCTCTTCACATTTTCTTATGTATCCATTTTTGTCTTTAAGAATCGTGTCAGGGGTATACCAGCAGTATATAAAGTGTAATATTCTTATATATTTATGCTATAGTAATTCAAAAATTCATTCATTTGAAAAAGAAAAGAGTTGAATAAAAAATATTTCTAGTGAGCTTTAGGTAATACTCATGTTAGCAATACTTTTGTTATCCCTCTTATCACATTCCTCCTTTGACCTTTGGAATGTAAACTTTATAATAGTCCATTTAATCCAAACCCAGGAAAGTTAACTTCCTCTTCTCTCTCAATTGTTATCTTTCTCCCCTTTTCTGAAGCAGCCTTTTAGCTTACTCATCAGAAGCAAAGTCTGTTCTAAATGGTCATGTTCTTGGTTTTTTTTTTTTTTGGGGGGGGGCATCACTGCTCTCTAGTGGTGGGAGTAGGAGGCCCAGCCCCACTGCTGGAATTGAACCTCCATCCCAGTGGGCCGCAGCATGTTCTTGGTTTTGCAAAATCAAATAGAAATATTTGTGGAAAGAAATACTGATCCTGGAAATTAATTCACTCTTCCTGTTGTCCAATAGTCCAATAGTTTCAGACTCATAGTAATCCTGTATTACACTAGGACCGTCCCATAGAGTTACATAGCATGTCTAGAGTTTATAAGTTTTTTTCTCCCATAGGAGGCCCAGCCCCACCGCTGGCATTGAACCTCCGTCCCAGTGGGCTGCAGTCCCGCGCACAACCATGACGCCACTGGGGCTCAGCCCCGGGGGAGGGTTTTTTCCAAACTATAAACCTTTAAAGTAGCTGCTGAATACTTACCCTGTACCACCAGGACTCTTTGTGTTCTAGTCTTTTAGCCTGTTTGAATGGAATCCAGTGTAAGTTTGTCTTGTGTTATATATAGGTCATGTCTTTAGTTTCTGATTGTGTTCCTACCAAATTTTTTTGGGGGGCATCACTGCCCTCAGGTGGTGGGAGTAGGAGGCCCAGCGTTTGCTCCGAGGAGCTGGAATCGAACCTCCATCCCAGTGGGCCGCAGTCCCGCGCACAACCACTACGCCACCGGGGCTCAGCCCTCCTACCAAATCTTATAGCAGTAGTTAGAACATGTATATAATACTGTGTTCTTTTTTTCTCTTTTTTTAAGGAATGTATTGTGGGCAAGAAGATGCAAACAATATAAAAATAAAAAGTTTATGTGACATTGACTTGACTTCCCTTTCTGTTGGCTTTTGTTTGTACATAGCATTCTAAAGGACACCAGCTTGCTCGTGAAATCTTCATACAGAGGAGAAGCTGTGAGACAGATTCCTTAAGCATTTCTTTGGAATAACTCTTGTCAGGGTGGGAGTGGTTCTTCCATTCTGTTTACTCTTACTTCTTTACATTCCGCTTCAAGTATGTGACAAAATAGTCACTGCAGGTGGTGGCGGCCAGCAATTAGCCAACTCGACAGTGCTCCACACCTTTCATTATTTGGTCCATGCCAGTCGGTCTTTTTCGTCTTCCAAAAATCCAGGGAACTCCTCCTTCATGAAACCTTCATTTGTTCAGTAGCATTTGTCCCCAACAAATTTGTGAAATGTGGACGTCATTGTTTCCATGGCATGCTTCATTTGAGACAGCATTTTGGTGAGGTCTGTGGGAGCCTTGGCAGGGAAGCACAGGGCGGAAGCTCTTTGAGGCAGGATCCTGGCTCCTGGGAGGAGTGCCCTGTGTTCGCTTTTTTGCTGCTATCTTGTTTTATAAGTATTTTGGCAGATAGGAGAACAGTTAAGGTTGAACCCGAACAAGAATGACAAAGGAGATCTTGACTGCACATTCCACAGGGATTGAGCATATTTGCCCCGAGAAAGAGTTGGTAAATGAAAGGCTCTCTTCAAGGAGAAAAAAGATATGTTGACTTAATTAGTTTTATATGCTCTGCAGTTGGAATTAGGATTGAGGGTGGTAAGACAGAGAAAAAGGAATTAGTATTTATTGCAGTCTTAATCTGTCAGACAGTCAACATGTACATTTTTACCCTCTCATCCCTTAGTGTGCTCTTGCTTCTCATGACAACCAGTAAGATCTGGTTAATATCTGTTTTTAAAATCATTGTATTGGGGGCTCGGACATAGCTTTTCACAATACATAAATACATATCCTGTGCCAAGCACCTTCACATGCCTGCTGCCGTCATCATTCTCCAAATATCCGCTTTTCCACTTGACCCCTTGATTTCAGCTTCTCATCCTTTCCCCTCTGTCCCTGCGCCCCCCTCCCCTACCAACCCTCAATACTTTATAAAATATTATTGTTTTGTCTTATCTTACAATGTCTGACATTTCCCCTCTATCTCTCTGGATCCCTTTAAAATAGAGATAGTGGGGAGATATCTATCTCTATTTTATTTTATTTTTTGTTAACTTTTTTGTTTGTTTGTTTTTTGGGCATCACTGCTCTCCGGTGGTGGGAGTAGGAGGCCCAGCCCCACTGCTGGACTTGAACCTCCGTCCCAGTGGGCCGCAGTCCCACGCACAACCACTGCGCCACCGGGGCTCAGCCCTATCTATCTCTATTTTAAAGGGGCTCAGAGAACTTAATTAAGTAACATGCCTAAAATCATTCATTTACTAGAACCAGAATTTTTAAACTTGTTCTGTTGAACATCTTGCTACACATACATATTTACACATGTATATTGTATTTACATATGTATCACTTTTAAAATACTGCCCTTTTCATGTTTCATTTCATGAAATACATTGTATCTAACTTAAAAAATTAATCATTTTATTGGGGGCTCTTACAGATCTTATAGCAATCCATAATTCAATTGTATCAAGCACACTTATACATATGTTGCCCAAACATTTTCTTTCTACTTGAGTCCTTGGTATCAGCTCCTCTTTTTTCCTGTGTATCCAAAGTTTTCAACATCCTTTATTTCTATCACTAGATCTGTTTTGAATTATCTAACACAGTTCTCATGGTATGTCACCTGCTTAAATAACTGGAACTTTTTGAAATACAGTATATTTTAAATTTATATATGCTGCTTTACTAGAAATTTTATTTTAAATGGCAAGTAGTTATTCATATAGATTTCCTTCCTTAATACTGTTTTTTAAGTGAAAGTTTGCACAGCAAATTTGATTTCCATTCTACATTTTATACGCTCACTTTTAAATCTTTACATGGTATTTTATATTTGTGATCTGTATGCTTTATTCAGAGGTGCTTGAGTGGCACAAATTTGCAATCGGTTGCTACTCTAAAGATTGGCAGTTGAAACATACCGAGAGGGTCCACGGAAGAAAAGTCCTGGCAGTCTGCTTCCTTAAAGATCGTGGCCAAGAAGACTGTGGTACGGTTCTGCTCTGTCACGCACATGAGGTCACCAGGAATTTCTGGTCAGCTTGAAGGCAGCTAGCATGATGATAAGAAAGAGGTGCTGGCTGAGCCCCGGTGGCGTAGTGGTTGTGCGCGGGACTGCGGCCCACTGGGACGGAGGTTCAATTCCGGCTCCCAGGAGCAAAGGCTGGGCCTCCTACTCCCACCACCAGGGCAGTGATGCCTAAAAAACAAAAAAAAAAAGAAAAGAAAGAGGTGCTATATTCACTTGCTGCTTATTTTAGTCTCTTGACAAGAAAGTTTATCATCTTTTGTTTTTGCTTTTTGAGACATAAAATGAACTTATATGTCTTATATAATGAATTTACCCTAATCTCAGATTTAATAACCATTAGCATAAGACTATGTCACATCTGTTTTTAAAATTGATTTTTTTTTGGGGGGGGCATCACTGCCTCTGGTGGTCGTGGGAGCTACCCAGTGCTGCTCCTGAGAGAGAGAGCCACAGTCCTGCACTCAACCACTTACACCACTGGGGCTTAGCTTGAAATTGATATATTTTAATGTAAATGCAGACATGATTGTTTATCCTTATTGCTGTGTGTGCCTCCAAAAATAAATTTCATATAACATTCTGTATTTATTTTGTTTTTGTTTTGGGCATCACTGCCCTCAGGTGGTGGGAGTAGGAGGCCCAGCCCCACTGCTGGAATTGAACCTCCATCCCAGTGGGCCGCAGTCCCACGCACAACCACTACACCACCGGGGCTCAGCCCTTCATATAACATTATATGTAACAAAATTAATAGTAACTTTCTATAATCATCTAATAGTTGTCCTTATGCAAATTTCCTCAGTTGTGTCTTATAGTTCCTTTGTTCAAATAAGAAATATCATCATTGCACATAGTTGTATCTTTTTTTTTTTTGGCATCACTGCCCTCTGGTGGTGGGAGTAGGAGGCCCAGCCTTTGCTCCGTGGAGCTGGAATTGAACCTCCATCCCAGTGGGCCGCTGTCCCGCGCACAACCACTACGCCACCGGGGCTCAGCCCCGTAGTTGTATCTTTTTAAGTCTCCTTTAGAATCAGAATTTTAATACAGTGCTGTGTACTCCCAAGCCTATTTTTTTGTTTTTGAGGCGGGGGGTGGGGAGGTTGCATCACTGCCTCTGGTGGTCGTGGGAGCTATCCAGTGCTGCTCCTGAGAGCCGCTGCTGGATTTCAACCGCCAAGCCCGCGGGCCGCTGTCTCGCACGCAACCACTTTTGCCACTGGGGCTCAGCCCAAAGCAGACTTTTTTTGGGGGGAGGGGCATCACTGCCCCCAAACAGACATTAAAAAACATGTTTCCATCATCATTTTCTTTTTCAATTCTTTAATTTATTTATCTATCTATTTTTTAAAAATCATTTTATTGCGGACTCATACATAACTTATCACAATACATACATACATACATACATACACTGTGCCAAGCCCCTTTGCATGCCTGCTGTTGTCATTCTCCAAATCTCTGCTTTTCCACTTGAGCCCATGATAACAGCTTCTCATCCCTTCCCCTCCCCGCTACTCCCTGCCCTACCACCCCTCCTTACTTTAATAAATTATTAGTATTTTGTCATATCTTTCATTGCCCAGCATTTCCCCTCTCCCGCTCCTGCGATGATTGTGCTCCAGTTAGGAGGTTATGTGTAGGTCCTTGTGATTGGTTCCCCCTCTTTACCCCACCTTTCCTCTACTCATCCGGTAACTCCACTCTCAGTACTGGTCCTGAGGGGCTCCTGTGTCCTGGGTTCTCTGAATTTCCATATGTACAGTCCAGCTGTATTTGTAAGGTAGAATTGGGAGTATGATAGTTGGGGGGAGGAACCCTTCAAGAACTAGAGGAAGGTTGTGTGTTTCATCGCTACTTCACCGCACCTTGACTAGCCCTTCTCCTCCCCACAACTCCTCTGTAAGGGGGTCTCTAGTTGCCCATTTTTTAAAATGCTTTTTAAAAAAATTGGGGGCTTGTACGACTCTTATAATAATCTGTACATACATTCATTGTGTCAAGCACATTTGTACATTTGCACAACAGACGTTTAAAAATGAAGAATGATTATATCATTACATAACACTGTCAAACCACTGGGAATCGTGGTCCACCACATATGGAGACAGTCAAGGTGACACATAATGTTCACATAGTCAGTTAAGCCAGCGTTACTCTTCCTTTGCATCTCCACGTTCATTACTACCAGACATACACTGTTAGCATGCAAGAGTAGATTCTTTTTGATAAGAGAGTCATTGAGTAAGCAGTAGGTGCATTTAATCCAGTGTAAATTTCTCATTTTATTTGACCAAGGAGCCCTGGTTGCAAAGTGGTTACATGTTGGGTGGTGATCCCCATGGTTGGCAGTTTGAAACCCCCAGCAACTCTGCAGGAAAAGAGATGGGGTTTTCTACCCCCATCAAGGGGTCCTTCCAGTCAGCACTGAGTCTCGGTTTGGGTTTTTATTGACTACCATTTTACTGGATTGACACAGGGCTGCAACGATGGATGTGAACATAAGGCCAACTGTGAAGATGACGTAGGACTGGGCAGTGTTTCCTTCTTTTGTACCTAGGGTCCTATGAGTTGGAACTGACTTGACAGCATCGAACAACAATTGTATTTTACATGTCTGCTATTTCCACCTTTGGTTTGTGTGAAATACTGTGGTTTTTTTTTTTTTTTGGTGGGCATCACTGCCTCTGGTGGTCCTGGACGCTACCCAGCCCTGGACACTACCCAGCGAAATACTGTGGTTTTATTCTTACCTTTGTTGTTCTTTTTCAGTCTCATTTTTAGTCCCGTATCCTTTGATATCCCAATGATATCAAATGATATCAAACTTTTTAATTCATCTATGGACATATTGGAGGAACTTTAGATTTGATACCTAGTTGTTAATATTTCCTGTTATCCATATTCTTTATTTTGGAAAGCTCTGTGGAACTGCTGGTGACCCTTAAATCTGTGCCATCAGTTTTAGGTCTCTCTCTAGAGCACCAGCATGGTCTCTCCAAACTGCCTCTTGGGCATCATCACCTGGTATTGAAGCATAATTTGCATCTCTTCACCCATTTCCCCAAACCAAAAACATGAGAGGGGTTTTTTTTGGACCTCTACTTCTATCTCTTGATTCCATTTCATCACCTGTTTAACCCTTTCACTTCTCTTTCTTCACTGCCCTTAGGAAAGCCCTTTCTGTCACTCTCACTGCCATCACTTCTGATTCATAGTGACCTCCCCTATGGGGCAGAGTAGAACTGCCCTGTTGAGTTTTTCAGACTGTAACTGTTTATAGGAGTAGAAGCTTTGTCTTTGTCGTGAGAAATGGCTTGTGGTTTTGAACTGCTAACCTTGTGGTTTGCAGCCCCACGTATAACCGCTATGCTACTAGAGTTAGGAGCGAAAAGTAAGAAAGTCCTACTTAATTCTAATTTGGAATCTTTGAGTGATACAGCAATTATGTAATGTACTTGCTTAGTAACTGAGAGTTTTCTAGTTTACTCAGAGGTACCTAGAATAAAAGAGCTGGGAAATTTCTTGAAAAATCAGCCATTGTAAACCTTATGTGAGAGTTTTACACTGTCACAGTGGGGTCACCATGAGGTGCAATCAATTTGATAGCAACTGGTTTTTTTACATCTCATCTATCATAACAATTATCATTCATTTACTAATTATTTTTACTTGTGCCTTCCCAGGAAACTAAACTCCTGGAGTAATAGGATCATTTTTTTTTTGTTCCATTTTGTATATCCTCTTACTAGAGAGGCACTATTAACATAGTTTGACATAAGTAAGAGTGATGTTCAAGGTTTGAATTCTGACTCTTCTACTTCTTAGTTGTGAGAGCTTAGACAGATTGATTCAGTACTCATTTGTAAAATGCACTAATATTATCTGCTTTATATAGTATCTACTTTACAGGACTGTTATGAGTATTAACTATAAAGCCTTTGGAAAAGTGTCTGGAATATAGTAAATATTCAGTAAAGATTAACTTATAACACCTATCATAATGCCTCACTCTTCATGGAAATGTAGTTAAACATTTGAGCCAATTAATAGAGGGGATTCTTGAATTGACTGAAAGATTGGATTAGTTAGAGCCTCAAAATTGCTTTGCAACTTTTTATGTTTGTGTTTTATGTCATGATCCAAGACCTAATGAATTATAGTTACTCAGCAAATATGATGCTTATTTAAAAGAACATAGTACAATTTTAAGACCCGGCTTTTGTTTTGCCTGGTGGTAATATATGCCATTGGGTATGTGCCAGGCAAATTAAATAAGGGATGCCAGCTTTTATGCTAGATTGCCTTTGGTTTGAATGGAAACTGCAACTCATTATTTAACAGCAGGGTGGCAAGCTCAGCAGTATTGCTTTTATTTTTAATTAGGCAGCCATCCTGAAATGTGTCTGTATATGCAGTGTTGGTCTACAGAAAGAACAACAGCTGAGCCAACCTGTCATGTAGATTTGCCACATGGTTGGTCTTTGATACACAGCTAAGGTGGTACTTACTAGTCCTATTCTGGAACATGACCAGTTTTCTGGGCTACATATCATTCTATCACGAATCTTAGTTTACGACGTTTTGTGATATAAAAAGAAAACAAAATATGCCATTAGTATGTTATGTTTGAATTCTTTTTCTACTCTTTATCCAGTGAAACTTGTGAGAGCTGGAATGCAACAGTACTGCCTTCTTACCATTTTCCTATCACTTGTTTTCGTAGGAGATACTTAATTTTCCTACTCTGACAGGTTTCTACCCTAGAAAAGTAAGTTATACCTTATAAAAGTCAGAGATTCTGACTTTCATAGTTTACTGTTTCTAAGTATAAAAACTCACTGAATTTCCACAATCCCTTTTTCATTTACTGTGTGGGAGTTCATTTTGTATACACATGATTCCACATTTGGATAAATATTGAAGATTTTGCTTGCTGACTTCCACTTGGCCATTTTTTGCTATCTGTTTTTTTAGCCTCTGCTCTTGTGTGAGGATGATGGGTAGTAGTAATTTTCAATCTATTCCAACTCATAACCCTGTATAGGATTTCTGAGACTGTAAATCTTAATAGGAACAGATAGTTTTTAAAAAATCATGGGCTGAGCCCCGGTCGCATAGTGGTTGAGTGCGGGACTGAGGAACAATGGGTTGGTGGTTCAAATCCAGCAGCAGCTCTCCAGGAGCAAGACTGGGCCTCCCACTTCCACCAGAGGGCATTGATTGCCCCCTCCCCCCCCCCAAAAAAATATTTCTTCTGCAGAGAAAACTGGTAGGTTTGAACTGCCAACCTTGTGGTTAACAGCACATTTCCCTGACAGTACCATCAGGATTCTTTAAGATTAGAGATAGCATAAATAAAATACTTGGGTAAGGATACATAGCTGTAGTAAATGGTGGCTGCAGTTAATACTATATCCAGAAGCATTTCAGACAGGACTTTGATCTGACTCAGTCATAAAGACGATTTCCTTGATTCTCTGAAAAATGGAATCTCTACTTTGAAAAGATAAGAATATGTAATACCAAATCTAGTGTAACTAGTTCTTGTGCAGTGCAAACAATTAAGCACAAGACTACTAGATAACAGGTTGACAATGTGAATTCACCCAGAGGTGCACCTTGTGGAGCACACCTCAGGAGCAATTCACTCTACCCCGGGGATTGTCTGAGTCAAAATGGACTCAAGGGTACCCAAAACAGCATAGGCTACTTGAGATTCCTATGTGGCAAAATTGGTTTGCATTGAACTAGTCATTAAAAGGTTTATGGTTCACATCCTTCCAGTGGCATAGTGAGAAAAAAAGGCTTGGTCGTTGTCTTCTGTACAGCCCCTGAAAATCCAATGGATCACAGGACTATTCCAACACATTTGGGCTTGGAGTTGGAATGCTAATTCCAGGTTTCTTGTTTCTTTAAAATATATAGGTTACTTAGTTCACTAACTTTCTTATTGGTAGTTTTTAATATTTTCTCACGTTAACTAATCAGGGCTTAAAAATTTTAAACTAGTTTACCTTTGTTGTGTAAAAAAAAAAATCAATCCCAATGTAAGTGAAATTTATCCTTTGAGACAGCAGAGCCCACAAAGAAGAGAAGGGTTCCTGGTATGCCTGGTCGGCACAAACAAGTTGGCGCGCTACAGCTAACCAAAGCTTGGCAGTTAGAATCTGTCCATCGTCACTCAGAAGAAAGGCCTGGTGATCTGTCTCTCAAGATGAGACGCCAAGCAAACCTCGCAGAGCAGTTCAACTGCAGAACATATAGGGACACCGTGAGTCAGAGATGACGCCATGGCAACGAGTTTGATTTTGATTTTTGGATGTTGAAGAAGAAAATCACTTTAGAAATTCAGTTGTTAAGTGTGGGAGTTGAGAGCAGAGTTACTTAAAACTTGTGCCATTGTAGGCCTCACAATTCTGGCATTTTTGAAAGATCACTAATGGTTGTTTCTTAGTTTAGGAACAAATGTGATTAAGGTTTTCTTCCCAAACAGGGAGGAACAGTTCTCTGTTGTGCAGTCCTGTTCTGTGCACTGCTGGCCCCTGCCCACGAGAATGCCAGCAGTGCCCACACCTCGGCATCACTACCACTGCAGCAACAGCTCTGCTCCACAGGCGTGCCTCTCCCCCCAAAGCGTTCACATGCCCTGGTTCATGCAAATGGTTAATGGCTTCAGTGGCTAACCGAAAGGGAGGGTGTGGGTTTTTTTTTCACTTCTAAAGTAATCAGTCCTTGAAAACCCTCGGGAGCACAGTTCTTCTCTCAGATAAGGAATCACCAGGAGTTGGAGTCACTTGACCACAGCTGACTTAGTTGGGAGCCACTGGAACTTGCGTTGAAATGTTTTTAGTGGGACAGGGAACAATATCAGTTTTCATTTAAGAATTCCAGGGCTTGACAAGCATGGTGTTGTTGTTGTTAGGGACTGTAGAGTTGGTTCTGACTAATAGTCACCCTATCCTGACCTTTGTTATGTTCCAGCCCATTGGTATAGCCACAGTATCAATTCATCTTCTCCAAATCCTTCTTTTCTCTGCCCCTCGACTTTACAAAGAATGATGTCCATCTCCGTGGGCTGGTCTTCTCCTGAAAACATGTCCAAGGTACCTGAGATGAAATCTTGCCAACCTTGCTTTTAAGGAGCATTCTGGTTGTACTTTTGACAGTCCATTGTGCTTTCAGTAGTTTTCACCAGCACCATCATTCAAACGCTTCGATGTCAGGATCATCTTTATTCATTGTCCAACTTTCACATGACTGTGAAATAATTGAAAATACACTGGCTTGGGTCAGGTGTACCATAGTCCTCAATGTACATACTTGCTCTTCAGCACTTTAAAGATTTGTGCAGGGCTGCGCCCCCGTGGCGTAGTGGTTGTGTGCGGAACTGTGGCCCACTGGGATGGAGGTTCAGTTCCAGTTCCACAGGAGCAAAGGCTGGGCCTCCTACTCCCACCACCAGAGGGCAGTGATGCCTAAAAAAAAGAAAGAAAAAGATTTGTGCAGCAAGCCATATATTGCTCTGGGCAGCTCTGCTGCACAAGGCCTCTTACAAGCATATAATTATTAATTTTTACTGTCAGCATAGTGTAATGTCTTGAATCAAGCAGCCTCTTTAGCTATAAATTGCAATTTTTTTGAAAATAAGACAATTTTCTAGTAAAACTGAGCGTAATCGTAGTTGTCTCTGTTTCCCCAAAATGTATACTCTAAGGAACACTTAGAATTAAATGATGAAGAGAGGTAATGCAGAGGCCGAGGACATCATAAATTATCATATATTTTAAATAATGTATTTTATGATAAATTGTTAACCCAGGTAAATTGGTTTCAAATTTTAGAAAATCCTAGGGTTTAGTCTTAGTCTTTTCAGACCTACTTTTGACACGTCCTGTGGCTAATTAAAGCTTGTCATTAAATTGAAGACCATTTATAGTTTGGCTGATTTCATTTTAAATGTGGTCATTAGTATGCTGGCCAAGGAAACAGAAGGCAAGGTTTGGAAGTTTTCCTAGCTCAACATATCTCCAAGAGGGATTTAATAAAGTTCTTACTCCTATAAAGTGGATTGTACTTTTTACCACTCATTTCAGCTGTCTAGTAATTAAAATTACTTTGGCATGTAATTGGGATTCTGATTAAGTATCAGTGTTTTCTGTGAGCACTTTTTTACTATTGTGGACTACATAATTTAGGCTTGTGTAATTTTTTACATAATTTTTTCCAAATTTCCCCAATGCTTTTGACTTTTTAGCATAAGCCATCTGAGTATGTGCTCCTTGGACTAAAAACTATAGTTGAATGGTTGTAGAATGAAAGTTTGAGACTCTAGAAGCTTGGCTTGCATGTTAGTATTGCGATTGATGTGCCAAATTGCTTTTGAAGTTTTTTTGGCTGAAGTATACTGCATAGCTGTTGTATTGACAACAGATATATTTTTTAATTAAAAATATAAGGATTGGGGGACTGAGCCCCGGTGGCATAAGTGGTTGAGTGCAGAACTGCAGTCCGCGGGCTTGGCGCTTCAAATCCAGCGGCAGCTCTCAGGAGTGACACTGGGTAGCGCCCACGACCACCAGAGGCAGTAATGCCCACAAAAAAACCCAAAAAAACAAAAACAAAAAAAATATATAAGGATTGGAATATAATATCCTAAAAAATAATAAAAATATAATATCCACCTTCCAGTATTGATAAATATTGATAAAATAACAAAACTAGAAAATATGTTTGTTATTTGCTGCTGATTTATTTTCTAATTGAAAAAAACAAAGCATTACCTTCCCTTCTCATTTCTCCTTTTTCTTAGTGGCATTGCTGTTGTGCATTTAGTGTCTGTTTTTCTAGTTCATGTTTTTAGACATTTACTATAAATGTGTACCTTTAAATAATAGTTATAATAGTAACATAATAAGTAAGAATTGTAATAATTAACATGAACTGAATGCTTTCTGTTTGCCAGGTTTAGTTTTTTGGTTTTTTTCTCTCCCCATCCCTCCCCCAAGGCTTAGTTCTAAGTGCTTTATAGTCATGACCTCATTTAATTAATAACACTGTGGTTACTATAATTAAATGAGTTAATATATATATAAAAATGTCATATAGGTTACTAGTTCCATTTTTATTTTACAGGTAGGAAAATGGAGACAAAAAAATAAATAATGTAGCTGAGTTCATCTAGCTATATGCTGTAGAGCAGTTAGGTCAACTGAGTCTAAAAAAAAATCACACCTTTGAGCATCATAATATACTTCAAGAATACATTGTATTTTGTGTAATTTTAAAAGAGATGGTCCTTCAATTTATTTATTTTTATCAATTGTATGTAGATTTTTGTTGAGACTCTATACAGCAAAATGTATCAATTCAACAGTTTCTGCATGTACAATTCAGACTGATTATGTTCTTCAAGTTGTACAACCATTTCACCCGCCTTTTCTAAGGCTTCTGCCTAGTCTTTCTTTTTTGTTTTATTTATTTTTATTTTTATTTTTTTTAGGCATCACTGCCCTCAGGTGGTGGGAGTAGGAGGCCCAGTCTTTGCTCCTGTGGAACTGGAACTGAACTTCCATCCCAGTGGGCCGCAGTCCCGCGCACAACCACTACGCCACCGGGGCTCAGTCCCTCCTACCTAGTCTTTCAATTAGGATTTTGTCAACTTTCACCTATGTTGAAAGTTCTTAAAAGTATTTTTTTAAAATAAGGGTATAATCCTCAAAGCAGACATTTTTTGCTAGTTAAGCCAAACTTTTGTTTAATATTTAAGACTTCAGGGACTATTTTTGGCTTAAAGGTTAAAGATTATTTCAGGTGCAATAGTGCTAGGAGTTTATCCACTCTCCATGGTTCTACAACAATTTCTCAACCTGTGGGTCACGACCCCATTGGAGATTGAATGACTACAATGAAATTAATTTTATGATTGGATGTGGGGGTCAGAGGTTGCGGCATTAGGAAGGTTGAGAACCACTGTTCTAGAAAGTCTGTTCTAGGCTGAGCCCCGGTGGCGTAGTGGTTGTGCGCAGGACTGCGGCCCACTGGGACGGAGGTTCAATTCCAGCAGTGGGGCTGGGCCTCCTACTCCCACCATCGGAGAGCAGTGATGCCCTCCCCCCCAAAAAAAACAAAGTCTGTTCTAGAAAGTCTGGGATCTATGAGACAAATTTTCTTCTGCATTCCCCATTTTCGCCGCTCTCCGGCGGTGGGAGTAGGAGGCCCAGCCTTTGCTCCTGTGAGCTGGAATTGAACCTCCGTCCCAGTGGGCTGCAGTCCCGCGCACAACCACTACGCCACCAGGGCTCAGCCCTGTTATGTTTTTTTTTTATGTTGTTTTTATAAATAAATCTATCATGCAACTTTAAAAATGTAGTGTATTATCTTTTGTTTCATTTTTTTGGTTAGTATGTTGTATTTCAGGTGAAAATTCACATAGCATATTAGGCTCCCCTTTCTGTTTATATATAATTGACCTGTGCCATTGGTTACAATGTGTCAACATTATCTTTATTTCCATCCAATTTGTTCAACTGGATGGATCCATTGATCCAGCTTCCTTTCCTCTCCTTGCCTTCTCACATTTGTTTTTGGGTAAATGATGGCTGTTTGGTCTCATTCACCATGTTTGAGGGAGCACATTATTCATGGATGGTACTGTTTATTTTGTATGCCTATGTACTTGTATATCTATAGCTATATCTATACATGCACATGTATTTACTAGTGTATGTCTTTCTATGCAAATATGCATCCACATCTACTCCTATTACTTACTGCACACCTTTTTTGGGTTGTGTTTACTATTTTTACAAATTTTTATATTCTGTAGCATTTACCAAGGAGTCCTGGGGGTGTAGAGGGTTATGAGCTGGGTTGCTAGCTGCAAGGTCAGCAATTCAGCTCACTCTGAGGGAAAAAGATCAGGCTATCAGTTCCTATAAAGATTTATAGTTGGACTGAGCCCTGGTGGCGTAGTGGTTGTGTATGGGACTGAGGCCCACTGGGTTGGAAGTTCAAATCCAGCAGTGCTCTCCAGGATCAAAGCTGGGCCTCCTACTACCACCACCAGGGGCAGTGATGTCCAAACAAACAAACAAACAAACAAAAAGATTTATAGTCTTAGAAACCCAAGGTCCAGTTCTACTCTGTCTAATAGGGTCATTGTTACTCTGAATTGACTTGATGGCAGTGGGTTATAGCATTTACCATACTTGTTATTTTATCTCATGTTCTTAGGTTTATTGGCACATACCCACATCATACAATTCAATCAGTTAGGTCAAGAAGAATTGTACAATCATTACCATAATCAATTTCAGAAATTTTCTTTCTCTTTTTCCCCCTATGATTCAATCATCTTTAAAATGAGTTGTGTAATCACATGCATTCAGTTCTGCTCTCTCCCCTCCACCTTCATTGTTTACTCCTGAAATTCCCTCATCCCCCCCATCTCCCAATCCCCCACCCCTATATCCCCTACAAATCCATGCATCAGTTATTGATATTATCTTTATGCATTCACTTCTCCTTTGCTTCACAAACTGGTAAACTCAATAGAAACAATAAAGAACAAAACCAAAATGAGGTGTTGAGGATAAAACAGTATTATAAAGATAAATGAACAAGAAAGAAAAACTTTATTGATATTTTAAAAGCCAGGGAAAGAATTTTTGTCATAGAACAAGAAAGAGGGGCTGAGCCCCGGTGGTGTAGTGGTTGTGTGCAGGACTGCGGCCCACTGAGTTGGAAGTTCAAATCCAGCAGCAAGGCTGGGCCTCCTACTCCCACCACCAGAGGGCAGTGATGCCTCCCCACCCACTAAAAAAAAACAAACTGTAAGAACAATTAAGAGATCCTCAAATTCAGGTTGAGTGTAGAAGAGGGAGGTCAACTGACCAAGTATCAAGTTTCATTTAGCATAATTAGGATTAAAATGGTCTATGTTTGATAACAAGGCTATTCTTAACCTTTGTCTGTGGCTAGAAGGGATTTGATAGTGGTTTAATCTGACTAGATACTCTGCAGATGGGTTTGGGGCTCCTGTTGTCTTCCAGAGCCTTCCACAAATTGGGTGTTCACAATTTTAGCTTTGATACTTTTTCCTTCGCCATATTTGAATTTTGTTATTGTCATTCTTGGATCACACACGCTGGTGTGCTTCTTCCATGAGGACTTAGTTGACTCCATGCTTAGATAGCTGCTTATCTGAGTACAAGCCCCATACACTGTAGCTGGACACCATCTGCTCTCCTCACCACACTTTGCCTTTGCACCCCTATCTTCACCGGTCACTCAGAACTAACTGTGCTTGTATCCTGGCTAGGGTTAAGTAGGAGTCCAGAGTCTTATCTGCTAGTCATGGAACATGCATGACTGAGGCTTCCTTTTGAGGTTGTCTTATGACAAAATCAACCTCCCCATGGCAGCAACTTATATTAGCACCAGCAACAAAACAACCCACAAATATGCAATCAAATAAACAAAGTAAGTAAAATCCAAGTTAAAGGCAGGAAAACAAAAACCCATAAAAACAAAAAAGCGGACATTGTCAGTCTTCCTCCCTGGGGGTAATGGGATTGCGCTGATGCCGTCAATGACACGCCCTGGCAGGCACTGTGGCGTGAGGAGTCTGTGTGCGCACAGAGCCCCCTCTGCTGCTGCCCAGGAGCTGTCGCCTTGCACAGCTTGAGCTCCTGTTCTGGTGGCTCTGTTTTCCCTAAGTATGGGTTTGCTTGATGCCAGGGGGAAACTCCCTGGACCAGTTCCTCCCAGATCAAATCTATCATGGAGCTGTGAGGAGGGTATGGGGCTATTAAATATATGCTGGTTCTGGGTCCCTTTCCGTTGGGTACCCCTGAGCAGGGCTTCTCCCCAAGGTTCAGTGACCACCACTTGCAGTCTCCAGGCAACCACATTCTCCTCCTTCTCCCTTCCGAGTATCTCAGTCCTCAGATGGGGTAGGCCTTAGTTCATTCAGCTAGACTTCTGTTACTCCTTCAGGGGTAGCCCCTGCCTTATGCCATGTTGTCTGTATAGTCAGCGTCCAAGGGCCAAGGCCGTCATACTGTTGAGTCCATGGTGTGGTTCACTGGGGCGTGGCTATAAACAATAGTCTTAGAGTCTACCTAGGAGACATAAGATCTGGTCCACTGTGTCCCTAGGTTCTCTACAGTACTCCTTCCTGATGTGAGGTTACTTCTCCCCAGCCACCAAACTCACCAACAGAATTGTCAGCGTCTCTTCCAAAATAGGAATGTTCCCCTCTCCTGCTCTTCACTTGGTTCTCTGGCAAGGCTTTCCTTCCAATTGTAAGGGGGTGCCCCTTGACTTGTCCGAGCCTAGTCTCTATGTTTTTAGCCTCAAGCAGATGGTAATCTCCCATTTGCTTCTCTCGAGGGAGTGACCCTGGACAATGTGAGGTATCCTCCTTCAAGTCGGCTCTTGTGGAATGTACAAAAGTGAGGGGATTTATGGTTCATGGCTGGTAGGGAGTCTTCTCCCCTTTTGCTCAGGTACTGGTTTCTAAGATTTGCTTAATTGATGTTCCTTCCTTTTTTTTGGAGGGGGGGCATCACTGCCCTCTGGAGGGAGTAGGAGGCCCAGCCTTGCTCCTGGAGAGCTGCTGCTGGATTTGAACCGCCAAGCCAGTGGGCCGCAGTCCTGCACTCAACCACTTTGCCACCTGTTTCTTCTTATAGTAATAGACTCTTATAATACTAGTCCTTTTGTGATTGACTTCACTCAGTGGGTTACAGGTTCTCCCATATCATGTGTATTTCATGTTTTCATCATTACTTTTTAGGGATGCACGATTTTCCATTGGGTGTATGTGCATAGTTTGTTTCTTCATTCTTTTACTGTTGGGCTTTTGA
>PVJH01032444.1:0-22682 GCA_004026705.1 Nesogale talazaci | reverse complement strand
GATAGTAGGATAAATGTCCCAAGTGGTGGGTTCACTGGGGGAGAGGGAGTGTGGAAGGGGGGCTTTAGGGAAATTAAAGCCAATGGACTGGGTCTGGGCAGGAAAGGAGTCAGGTAATTTCATTTCATCCTCTCCAGGGGCCCTGAGGACAAAGAGACAGAACCAAGCAGAATGTGTCTCAGGATAGAGTCGCACACCCCCAGTGATGAGGCATGGGCCCCTAAGACCAACGTGAAGGGTTCACCTTGACCTTCCTGCAGTCTGGGCCAGGCTGTCAGGAAGGCCCATGCCACCAGGCAGGTCCTCTTCTGGCACCATGCAGTTTCCATAGCAGCAGGAGGGAGGGTCTGTCATCCCCTAATCCTCACTGGCTCTGAGATTGTTCCACCTGTCTCTTCTCCCATCACCCTTCACAGGAGATGTCGAGAGAATGGCAGAAGCTGCAAGCAGAACACCTTCATATCCTGGGGAGCATTTTTCTGAGAGATTTCTGGCACTGGCCTCTGCCCTGGGGCTCCTCCAGAGGCTGGTCCTCTGCACCTGAGGTCCTTGCTTTCTGCCTTGGTTGATCCCTTCCCATGAGTCTTTGGGAGCTTTCTTGCTAAACAATGCCCTTCATTTCCATTCTCTTTTTCAGTGTTCTTCCTTTGCCCATCAGGTTTTCTGCCTCATTTTCTGCCTCTGTCCTACTCTAACCTCATGGTCTTGATGACTTGAAACAAAGCCCTGCAGAGTCTCAAAGGCTGTGAAACTTAAAAAATTTTTTTAATTTTAATAGATCATTTTATTGTGGGCTCTCACAGCTCTTATAACAATCCATTGTATCAAGCACACTTGTACACAGGTTGCCATCATCATTTTCAAAACATTTTCTTTCTACTTGAGCCCTGGGTATCATGTCCTCTTCTTTTTCTTCACCTTCCCCCACCCTCCCACCTTTGTGAACCCTTCATAATTTAGAAATCATTTTAATTTTCATCTTTAACACATCTGCTGTCTCCCTTCACCCATGTTTCTGTTGTCTGTCCCCCTGGGAGGGAGATGTTGTAAGTCAATCACAGTGATCAGTTCCCCCTGTCTCCCCACCCCTTCCCCCTGCCCTCATGATATCACTACTCTCAATATTGGTCCTGAGGAGTTTCATCTCTTCTGTACCAGTCAAGATTTCTTAACGGTACCAGTGTACATACTCTGGTTCTAGCCAGCTTTGTAAAGTAGAACTGGGGTCAAGATAGTGGGGGGCAGAAAGCATTAAAGAACTAGAGGAATGTTGTGTGTTCCATCAGTGCTATACTGCACCCTGGCTGGCTTGTCCCTTCCTTGTGACCATTCTGTGAGGGGATGTCCAGTCTTCTGCAGATGGGCTTTGAGTCTCCATTCCAAACCCACTGGTTCACATCAAAGGGGTTCTTTTTTTTTTTTTTTTTTTTGGTCTTCTGATGCCTGACACCTGATCCTGTCAACACCTTGTGATCACATGTGAATCTACATGAAAGCTGATTAACACAACTGCCTCCCTCAGCACACATGTCGGGTTTGAACTGCCAGCCTTTGGGATAGCAGTCAGATGTCTAGCCACTTCACCACCAGCGTGTCTTCAAGCGCCCAACTCTGAAACCCCTGTCTTCTCCCTTCTCGTCAGCTCTCTGTCCAGGGTCCCTGCCTCAAGTGTCAGCGTGAATCATGGGGGGCCTCCCTCACATCCGATCTAGCCTGGGCGTTACATGTGAGGCTGCTAAGGGAAAGCTCAGCAGTTTGAAACCACTAGCTACTCTCCTGGCAAAAATGGAGACTCTCTAACATAGCCACAGTCTCAGAAACCCACAGGGACCCTTTCCCAGAGGGTTGCTATGACTTAGAAGCAACTCAGGGGTGAAGGATTTGGTTTGGGTTGAAAGTCTGTGCTCGCCAGGTCCCAGCCACCGTCGTACCTCACTGGGAGGATCCCAAACACAGTTCATCTCACTGTGATCTAATCACCCATAACGACTGTAACGGCCTAGCAGAAGCCTATCTCACCCTGTTACTCCGTTCCTAAAACTCCCAGTGACTCTCTCTCACCAATGGCATAGATTCTGGGCTCTTTACTATGTCCTGCATAGGCCCCAACCTCGCCTGCCAGTCTGTCTCAGGCATAATACATAAGCAACACTAAAAACCACTTCCTCCAAACGCAGTGTGATTTCTTATGGTCATTTCCAAATGCCTGGCAGGTTGGCTTCTTTGTGAAAGCCTGAGAGTGTCTTTTTCTCCAGGAGCTCTTATCTGTCCCTGGGGATCAGCCAAGAATCCTTCCTCTGGAGTCCCGGAATGTCTCCATCAGTGCACTCAGCATAAAGAGTCCTAGGACTCATCGCCCGGGTTAAGCATTGAGCCACTAACAGCAAGGCCAGTGCTTCAAACCCACCCGCTGCTCTGTGGGAGAAAGAGGAGTTGCTTCCTCTACAGATTTAAAATCTCTGAAATGCAAACAGGCAGGCAGTTCTAGCTGTCCTACGGGGCCACGAGAAACCGAAGCAGCTCAGTGGCAGCGGTGTGGTACTCAGCACTGGAATCCCAGGGTGGCACCAAGAGGTAATACATCTGACAGTTAATTGAAAGACTGCTGGTCCAAGCTCAAGGAGCCTTGAAAGAAAGACCTGGGGATCCCCTTCCAAACTATCCGCCAGAGTTTCGGGAGTTGGTACTCAACATTACAATGACCTCTTCTCTGTCCCTCTTCCCTACAACTCTGAATTCCCTAAATTGAGGGTGTGGGATGAGGGGCTGTTTACTCATCTTAGGCATGCAGTGGATGCTGAATGAATGAGCAGTCCTTGTGCTTCTGAAAATGAGTCAGAATCATTCAGTGTCATCAGTGTGAACCTAGATTTGGGGTGCTTATTTCCTTCTCCAGTCCCACGTTGGTAGAGTGAACAGTGTGTTCAGACGCTTTTAGGCTGATGGTGTAACGTCTTGCCAGAAGGTTCCCCTGGGCCCCAGACAAGTGCTCCCAGATGAGCTGGATGGTTCACTCATCTTCAAAGGCCAGGCAGAAGCAGCTGACCTGCCTTCTGCCTGCCTTGCGAGCTAGCACCCTTCTGACCAAAGGTGACCTAGTCAGAGTCCTTATGACTCCAGCAGCAACTCGTCAGCCTTGTGAGGGTGAGACCAGGGAGAGGGGGCCCTACCAGGCAGGATAACACAGGCAAGACACAATCCTGGGCAGCGAATGTCTTAGCTCACTCCCAGCTCTGCTAGGAAGTAACCAGCACCCAGGGACTTGCTCGTTTGTAACCACCCATCCCAAACTCTAACTCACCTGCCTTTTCATGTGCGTACCAGAGAGAACAGGTTGCTGGGCAAAGAGGGAGGGGGATGGCCATCCTGTTGCCTTTATAGCTCAACCGGTCCACAAATAGGCTGGCTCAGGTCTGCAGACCCTGTTCTCACCCAAGACAAAGTGGGAGGAGGTGGAGAAACCACAACCTTATCTTGCTCTCCTTCCATCACCTCCTCAACACCTCACCCTGCTGGTCCGGTGGCTTTTCTTGGCTTTGCTGAGCCCAAAGACCTTGCATTTCCAGATGGGCACCTACCTCTGCCTGCCTCAGAAAGAAATACCCACCGTTTCTTAAAGAGTTTCATGCATTCATGTAACACAGCAGTCATGGTTACAGAGACATCCTAGACAAACCCACCTAAACTGCGGGATTGGTTTTTTTTTTTTTTTTGGACTATAAGATTTAGAACCATAAGCTGATGGGATACCTTAGTTAATTGACAGAACACAGTTCATAAAGTTAATGACCTATGCCCTGGTTTGGTGAGTAGCATCAAAGGTTTTAAAAGCTTTTCAGTGGCCGAGATTCAACCTTTGGTCTCTACTCATCTAGAGCAAAAGAGAATGAAAGACTCAAGGAAGAGGAGCAACAGTCCACGGAACCACAGCCTCCTGAGACCAGAAGAACTAGGTGGTGCCCAGCCACTATCACTGACGATTAGGACCAGGGACACAACAGACAGTTCCAAACAGAGGGGGAAGGGGAGAGAGATGTAGAACAAAACTCAAGTTCCTAAAAATATATATAGCTACACCTATTGGACCCATATCATCTAGAGCAATGGTTCTCAACCTTTCTCATGCCGCAACCCTTTAATGCAGTTCCTCATGTTGTGGTCACACACCCCAAACATAGAATTATTTTCTTTATTTCTCTCTCCCCACCCCCATCACTGCCCTGGTAGGAGTAAGAAGCCCAGTCTTGCTCCTGGCAAGCTGCTGCTGGATTTGAACCGCCAACCCTTGGACCACAGTCCCACACACAACCACTACACCACCAGGGCTCAGCTGCATAAAATTATTTTCATTGCTACTTCATCACTGTAATTTGGATACTGTTATGAATTGGGGCCCCTGTGAAACAGTCATTTGATTCCCAAAGGAGTGTCACGACCCACAGGTTGAGACCCACTCACTGATCTAGAGGAAGAACATTACTCTAAGGTACCATTTAAAGGTGGCACTGAATTCACTCCTGGAAGCCACCTTTTAGCCACATAATAGATTGCCTTAAAAAATAAACACTATTCCTTCAACAACCAACTGTCTGAGGCAGAGTGGTCAACACTGGCCCACAGCAATGATGACAGGGCCAGGAGAGGAGGGGGAGCTAGACCAATGGGAACAGAACCAGTGGGTGAAAAGGAGGAGAACGTCAACATTTTGTGATGACCCTCACCAGTGTCACAGACCAGTATGTGTGACAGTGGTGACGTAAGGACCCATTGGGTTAGGTAAACACTCCCTTCAAGCACCATAAAATACATTGCAAAATAGTGTCTTGGGGTCTTCTTTGAATTTTATAGTAAATGCATGTACATGCTATGCTTTTCCATTCTAAAAATCATTGTATTAAACTTCTGAGAAATGAGGAATACCTTTCAAAAGGTATAAGACCCAAGTTCTTGGATATGTGCACACACATCCCATAGGAGCAGCTACAGAGACGGGAGTCCATGGACTTCCACAGGCCATCTTCTCAACTTCCAGAGTCCTCACCAACAGCGGACCCAAGCTTCTCCATTCTCCCCCTTTCTAGCTGACTGTCTCTCCCCTGGTGAAGATGAAGGGAACCCCTGGTGTGCCAGGTTCTTTGTCTAGCCCTTCTCCAGTACAGTCAGCAACTTCCAGGGGTCTCCCGATTCTTAAGAGTAACAAAATTACAGTAATGAAGTAACAAGAGAAATCATCTCATGGTGGTGGTGGTGGGGTGTCACCACAACATGAGGAGCTGTAGTAAAGGGTCGTGGAATTAGGAAGGTGGAGATTCACTGTGCTAGGTGAAAACCCTCCACCACAGAGACAGCCGAATGAGCTGCCACCTCGTCTCCCTTCTTGGTAAAAGTTCGTTTTTCACGCGATTGTGTGGGTATGCTGCGCCAGCGACACTTTTCTGGAACCCTCCAGGATGACGAGCCTGCGCCCCGTCTTCAAACAGAGAAGGTAGTAGAGAAGGGAACTACATAATCCCAGGAAGAGTGAGAAGGCAACCATTAAAACACGTTATTATACGGCAGCCCACCCTGAGATCTGGGTCCTGCTGTGTGTTGGACAACTGCTAGATTCACCACTTATTATTTTTATAGCACTCATTAAGAGACAGAAAAGACCATTCTTTCCCACATAGTGATGCCAAATCAGAAAGCCTTCTATCAACAGGGCAACCATCTACTATGAGAAGGAAAAAGAAAGAATAAGACAAGTTCCCCTTCCCCCCCCCCCCCCCCCCCCCCCCCCCCCGGCCTTCTAGATTCTCCTTGCCATCTCAGTCTTCCACTGGGTCCACCAGTCATAGAATTCTCACTGCCATTCTCACTCTCATTTTCAAACAAACCATAAATCCCCTTCAAAGCCTACCCACCCACTCCATTTCTCTTAGTTGCTTAAACAGCATTTAATGCCCGTCTCATGCAGAGTCCCCAACAGACCCAGAGGGGGGTCGCCGCTATGGGTCGGCATGGACTTGAGGGTATTGGGTTTGACATTCGCAAGGTAGCGCACCACAACGGATCCATCAGTTTCTCAGGCTGTGGCGGCCTGCATGTATTTCAGCACCCTGCCACCACTCTTTCAGATTCCAGTCGGGTCACCCATAGTGAACGGGCTTTAGCAGAGCTTACAGATTTTAGGAAGACGACACAGCTATCATTGCTTTGGGATTATTTTCAGCAAAACGGTACTCATGTGGTATGCTTATGGTAGCGTTTCAGAATCTCTGCGTCCTGCTGGATTATCTTTCTTTGGAATGACTACAGCCATAGATCTCTGCCAGTCGGCTGTCAGCTGTCTTCCAAATTTGGGGGCACAGATTCATAAGAGTCTTCAGCACCGAATCCGTTTGTTGAAACATCTCATCAGTAGTCCGTTAACTCCTGGAGCTTTTTTTTTTTCCACCAATGTCTTCGGTGCAACTCAGATTTCTTCCTCAGCACTGCTGTTTCTTGGTCTCATGCTACTTCTGGAAATGGCTGGACACGGACCAATTCTTTCCAATACGGTGGTTCTATCTTCCTTCTATTTTCGTTTGATGCTTTCTGCATTGTTCAACATTTTCAGAATCCTTCAACAGAATCCATCAACAGGATCCTTCAATAATTCCAGACAAGGCTTACGTTCTTTCATCTAATGATAGGCTCCAGGCCTTTGCCCATTTCACCAGAATACTTTACTTTGTCTTCTTGGACGTTCCTTGGAAATCTTCCATGCAGAATTCTTACTTCATCACTCCTTCCATCTGCTTTAGCTATAGCTTACAGATTTTCGGAAGACAGGGCAGTTATCATTGTTTTGGAATTATTTTCAGCAAGATAGTACTCAGGTGGGATATTTTTGACAGCATTTGTCTATTACTTCTCGTCTACTCCTACTACTCTCCAGGGCAAACGTCAGCGTTTCTTCTGACACATGCATGTTGGTCTTTCCTTATTTCCCTGTCTTTATGATGACCTTTAGCTTTGTTCACATATGATGTCCTTGATGCCATCCCATAAACTGGTCATTAGTGTTCAACGAGTCAAATCTATTCTTGAGATAAATTCAGGTGATAAGTATGCAAGGTGTATTCAAGGTCACAGGAGCACTGATGGCATCGTGGGCTATACATTGGGCCACTAACCACAAGCCAGTGGTGGTCGAAACCACCAGGTGTTCTTTGGGAGACAGAGGAATGTTTTTACTCCAGTAAAGAGTGACGGTCATGGAGACCCACAGGGATAGTTCTGCTCTGTCCTATAAAGCTGCTATAGTCAGAAGGGACTTGATGACAGTGTCTGTGCATACTCAAAAGATCTTTAACTTCTGTTATTATTTGGATGAAATTTTATCAAGAAAAGTTGGTTTTCCTTCAACAGTCTACATACGTTTTGATCTGCAAAATTGATTGCAGCCCCCACAATGGAACAACATGCTTCCCATCAACCCGCTCTGTGTTTACCATTTCCATGTGTTCTTCCTTCCTATCTTTTCCTGTCTGCTGAGCTTTATCCCAGGGCAAATGCTGCCCCTTTTGATCTTGTATGGTTGGTTGATTCAAGAAGTTCAAAGCTTCTTAAAGTTACTGGTCATCTTATCAGCATGCCTAATGCTGACTGAAAATTGCCCATGGGCTGAATTCAGTTCTAGGTCTGAAGGTTTTAATTTTTAGATTACTTCTACATTCTCCACCTCCTATTGCGATACTTTTCAGAGGAGTCAGCAGTATTAGCTGGGCACCATCTAGGTGTTCTTGTCTCGGTGTTCTGGAGGCTAGGGTTAGCCTAGCCCATTAGCCTTTTGTCTCTGTGGACTATATGATGCCACCTGATTGGACTTGGGCTCTCACAGGACTGTTTTTATTTCCTTTCGCTTCAGCTTGAAATTACATCAAAGCAATTGATGGTCTATTCTCTAGTCAGAACCTGACCTTGTTCTGGCTGACTGTATCGAGTTTCTCCATCATCTCTTACCACAGATACAGTTGAGTTGTTTCCTGTGTATTGCACAGGAGAACCCTGTGTAGCACTAGCAGGTTCACATGAAAACTCATATTTACATTGTTGAGGGTAAAACAAGATATTTCCAGTAAATAGGTTATTGTTATTATTCTAGTAAATTTCTAATATTCGATCTGTGCCACTTACAACATCAAGGCCCTATTTTCCAAATACTGATCCTTCTTGTATGCATTCTAATCGCCAGGAATTATACATGCAACTGGATTGCATGTTTGATCAACTTTGGGCTGCAGACACTGGCGGCTGCTGTGCAGATCTGAAGAATAGTTGTATCAGCTGGCTTTCCTTGTAAGCATATGAAGATTATTTTTCCACTGACAGTGTTGATCTTAAAGTGTTCTTGTGACAGTGAATATGAAATTGTTTCTCTTCAATCTGTCATTGTTGGCATATGATTGACTAATTTGAAATGGCCAACACCGATCCATTTCGGCTTACTTATCATGAGGCTATCAAGAGTTCCATTTCTTTTTTGACTACGTCCAATGTTCCAAGATTTGGACTTGGCACCGTCTGTGTTCTGAGTGTTCAAGAATGATCCCAGCTGCCTGCTCTCAGTTTGAGTTGGGCCGTGCTCTCAGTTTGAGTTAGTCCTAGTAGCGTAATGGCTAACCCATCACCTTAAACCTGCAATGTCTGAGCTCTAGCCCACCAACTGCTTCACTGGAGTAAGAGGCAGCAGTCTGCTTCACACTCTGTGGGGGATTCTATATTCTACCCTATCCTGCACGGTCAGGTGTAACATGTGGATGAGCCAAGCATAACGCAATGTTCTCTCGAGCATCATGCAAATGCCTAAGAAGTGCCAACTGTGACGGCTAATGGATTCCCTGGCTGGTCGAAGTGATGAGCACATTCAGTCACTAATCAGAAGGGTGGGGGTTGGGTCCACCCTGGGGTAGCTCAGCAGAAAGATCGGCTTCTGAAAAATGGGCCACAATCAAACAGCTATATGCTAACGCAACAGTTGGAACAGAGGGTAACGGCTTTATTCTATTTTTCTAATGGTTATTAGATTTGCACTCCAGGGAAGGATGCTCCTGTCTGCTCCTTACCTGTTTCATGTGGAAACAAGAATGTTTCACTCTCCACAGTTGATCCAATCATCCAGGAATCACCCCTGCGCAGTGCAGGGCACTCAGTAGAAATTGCCTTTATGACACCTTAGTAGCCTCCTCCTCATGCCTCACCTGCCCAAATTAGTATTCACCAGCTGAACTTGAGCAGGAGGAAAAGGGAGAGAGAGGAATCGGAGTTTCTAAAGCTATTTGTTAAAAGGCAATTCTCTGTATTGCATTCCTAGAAAGAGGTGGGGCAGAGAGGGAGAAGACATAGAATCAAGGGGGGACATGGGTTTTAGCGGACTCCGACAAGTACCTGACTCGAAGCAAATGCCTCATCCATGGACTGAGGGCTATAGGGAGCCCACAGAGGTGTCGCCTTATTATCCTTCGCAGCCCTGGAAATCAAGGGTACCCCAACCCAGTGAGTTTGAAGAAGCCCAACACCCCCTTGGTAGTGAGTGCTCTCACAACCTGAGGCATGCTGACCGGTTGGCTGCTTCAAGAGGTCTCCTGTGGTCACCTGGGTGGGCAATGAGACAGAGTCCCTGGCCGGACCACTCCTGAGCTGTGACCACAGACATCCACGGGCCATCCGAGGGACTGGCACCACTGGGGCTGGGGTGGCGGCGATTTGGGCCCAGCTGAGGATAGAACAGGGAAGAGAGGGAGAACAATTCCCCAGTGTGTGGGCACCAAGTTGGGGGTGGGGTGGGGTGTGTGTGAGTGGCCTAGGGAGGAGAGAAGTCCTCTCCAAGTCTCCAGTCTCCAGGACTTAAAGCAACAGCAGCAGGAACCTGCTATTTCTCTTCATTTGGCATCCTGCAGGTCAGACAACAATAGATACCATGGAAGACAGCTCCGGGAGAAGGAGTCAGAGACCAGGGTTCAGGACCTGACTCTGCTGCCATCCAGCAGGATGCAACCCATCCAGGAAGACTTCACCTGCCTGGTCCCTCCACTTCAGAGGAGGAGGAGGGTGGATGCTGGGCTATGCAGGCCTTTCTGGTCTTGAAAGGCTATGCTAATAGAGGGCAGGCCTGACTTTCATCAGAGACAGACAATCTCTTCCCTTCATGCCCCACAAGTGGGGCTTCGGGAACTCGGGGGGAACTTTGAAGATGCCTGCATGCAAGGGAGAGATGCAACAAAACCCCTCCTCACTCCCCTCCCCACCCTCTTTCTGTGAGTGTCAGGGGGGAAGGGAGTGGGAGCAAGGGTGGTTTTTGAAATTCGCTCTCAGCTTCTTGGGATACAAAAGTTATCTGTTAAGGTAAGTTAAACCTTCTCAAGATGAATTTTCCTGCTACTTTTAATTAAAAGTTCTTTAGAATTAAAAGGACACTATTCAGAAAAGGTTGAAGGGGGAAAAAAAAAAGATTTCATTGACACTCCCCCCTCTTCTCCCCCTCCCCTTTTTCCCAAGGAAAAGAAAAAGCTGTTTTGTGCATGGCTCACCCCGTCCACACTGTACAAAAGGGGGTGGATTGGCGGCAAGACACATGAGATGACCCCTTGACCCCAAGCTGCTGACAAGTCCTCAATGGCACAAATACCGGATAATCAATCACATGCCAGGAGGGCGCGTCCCCCTGCCCTCACCCCAACGTTGCCGGTTATGGGAGACACACTGTAAATAGACACTAGCTTTTTAAAAGGGGCCCCTCAGCATTCCAGAGGCCGGCCATAATCCGGGGCCAGGCCTGGCCGGGTCCTTGACCATCTCGTCTCCCGGCTTTCATCGCCAGCTTATAAAGCGTCCCCTCATCCTCCACCCCCATCCCACCCCCACCCTCACACGCCTGCCGCAACTTGGACTTCCTGGCATGGAACACAGGCCAACCTGTCCCCACATCCAGCACCTCTGGATACGACTGCACAGGGAGCGGGGGAGGAGGGCGGCAGGTCACCCACAACAACAAAATCCCAAACCCCAAATGTGGAGGGGGGCGTGCAACAGTGGGGTGCAGGGGACAGAAGGGAGGTGAGGGAGATGCAGTAGAAACAGAGTAGCCGGGGAAATCATCATGATAGGGCGGTTGTCATTATTATCATTTTGCGACTGTGCTGGTCTCGGACTCATGGTCACCCCACGTGCCTTCAAACTCGACGTGGCGCCCTCTCTGCCAATGGTTGCCAGGTCTTTCTTCCGGCCTTTATCCGGAAGGTGCAGGGAGATGGATCCGGCCTGCACGAGACCCCAGTGACTGGCTCGCCTCCCGCACAGAGGAGAGGATTCCACCGAGGAACCCCTATGTTCTCTGTAGCGATTTCTGTGGCTCATACTTGCCAGGAAAGTAAGTACTCAGTGCCCTATACTCATCTAAACACTTTACGTGCAATCAGTTGCTTAACTTAAAAAAAAAAAATCATCACTCTAATCACTATGCCCATTTTAAATACAGGGAATCTGAATCTCAGAGGTCGAATAATTTGTCCCAAACTACATGAAGAAGAAGGGGCCGAGTCCTCAGGAAATAACTCAGTTCCAGACACATCCTTCTTTGACCACCCCTAATGCCTATGGGCTTCTGCAGAGGAAGACAGTGAGAAATCCAATCTCCCAGCCAACCAGCCCCTTCATGTCTCCCGACAGCCGGGTGGAAGGAGGCATTACATACAACTTGGATGAGGGTCACTCTACATAGAAGGTATCAGCAGAATAGACTTCTACCCTCAAGACAGCCGGGCCTCACGCCTCTTCCAGTCCACAGACATGACACCTGGAACTCTGAGAAGCCTGGTCAAGAGCACTAGGCTTGGATTCTGCGTCTACGGCCTTCTTTCTGAACCTCAGCTCTTGTTTCCCCCAAGACATCCATCAAGCTCCTAAACCAGCCCTGGAAAACAGAGGTGTGGGGTGGGTAGAAGGCGGAGCCTCTTGGTAACCCATTTTGATCATGCTTTCATTTCCAGGTCGATGGCTCGATACGGCCACACGAATCTGCTTCGTCCAGAACCCAAGTCCAAGGAGAAGTTTTCTGGAGCTTAGCAAGAGGGCCTTGCTGCAAAAATAAAAAAGGCAGTGGGGCAGTCTCGTGGAGAGGGAATGCCTGGCCGCTGGGGATCCTGACGAGCTTTCATCTACACAGGACACAGCCCAGCTCTCCTCTGCCGGATATTTATCAAGACCAAGGAAAAAGGAATGCTTGGGCGCCCTGAACAAAGTACAGTCCGCTGCCCCCCTCCCTGTTTCTTGATAGGCACTGCAATGGAGACCCCCAAACAAAACAAAAGCAATAAACTTACAGCCGTTGAGCCGATTCTGACTCCTAAAACCCCTACCCCGGTGGGTTTCCACCACTGTAACTCTCTACAAGCATGGAAAGCAGCATCTTACTCCAGCGGAGAGACTGGTGGTTTCCAAGTGCTGAACTCACAGTTAGCAGCCTGACAATGTAACCATTATGCCACCAGGGAAACCTGTACTCAGAAACTGAGAGAGAGAGAGACACAGAGAGAGCCAGCTTTGCCCATAGAAAAAGCACTAGAGTCCAACCACTTGTTAGATTACGTGAGGGCCACAGTGGGCTCATCGGGTAATTTTTTCACCCCACTTCTCCCAGGAGGAGACTGAGGCTCTCAGAGAGGAACATGTGACCTGCCGAGGTCCCGTCAATACAACACAGCGGCACGGAGACTGGAAATTATCCTGTGGCTGCAGAACAGACTGACAGGAAACATGGGGCAGCCCTACAAACCTAACATCCAGACAGGAGAGCAAGAAACTTCCTCCCTGGATCCATTTTCCAGAAGCTGGCAGGTGTCTGTCATCTAGCAGGGGCGGGGTGGGGCTGAACCAGAAAGACAACTCAACAGACCAGTGGGAGCTACTTGAGGGGAGCCTGAAATGTAGGGACTGAGGATACCACCTCCGTTCTCACCATGCCCAAGAGCCCCCTGTTGTCATTTGAGGGGGAACAGTCACCACCCCAAGGCAGAGAGGGCGCTCCTAAGAGAGGCAGTGGCCTTGCAAGAGATGATTGTCCAAGCGTCAACAACCTGCTGCTTCCCAGAGCCTCGGGGTCAGAGGCCAGGAGGCAGCACAAAGCCTTTCTCCAGCGGAAAGGTCCAGGGAGAGGGGCCTCTGGGGGCTCCCCGGAATGCAGAGGCTCTGAATCCAGGGTCTTCTGTCTTGCCCTTTTATATCCTTCCACAAATCCCAGCCACCACTAACCTCAGAGACAGGCGCACCAGAAAGGAAGGGGATTAGTGGCAGCCCACACACCCATGCAGACACACAGAGCTTCATTCTCCAAGGCATGGCCGACAAATCACTCGCCACCCCGCAGAGGGAGGTGACCCTGGAGCAAGAGAGCAGAGGGACCATTCAGTTGGAGGCGCGCTGCTTGTGACCCCAAGTCTTCCCTGCCCTCTCTCCTGCCAGGGCTGGCCAGCCCCTCTGGTCCTTGAGCATGCCACCGGGCACCCGCTGGGCTAGTGCTCGTCTGAGCCTACAGGCCAGACAGGTCTCTGGCTGCCATCACCCCATGGTCAGTGCACCAAACACCTTTGATGAAGGATGGTGAAACTCCTGACAGGCCACACACCAGCAGTGAGGAGTCTGGAATGTACGTGGAGTTCACTCCACAGAGTCACTCAGAGAACACGGAGTCAAAAATTGCAGGGTGCCACGCCCCCTAAGGCCTGTCTCCATCTGATGCAGGCGAGTTCATTGCCTGGCTGGTTTCTGCCACATCTTAGTGGGCATGGGCTTGCATCTGCACTGTGTGCAGGGCAGGGCTCATCAGGACTTTGAGAGGAAACCAGGTCAGGAAGGCAAGCGGTGTGAGGGGCTCAGATGGGAGGCCAGGCGGAAGGCACGGGCTGGGGTGCACTGGCATCACAAGAACCCCAGACCCAAGTGCTGCAAGTCAAGTGAAGATACCTGGCACAACGGTAGCATTGCTCTATGGGTGGATTTTGTTTTTGGCCCTTTCAAAGACGCTGCTGCATTCTAAAAACATGGTGGTCCTCACATCAGCCCTTGAGGGAAACTGGGTGGGTATGCTGCTCAAGTCTGCCCTCCCGACTCACATGCGCTGCAGTTCCTGCCGTCCCCGTGACCGGCTGCAGATGAGAGCACTGTGGTCCATGGGGTTCCTGTGGGCTGACTGTCCATCATAGATAGCCTGGCCTTTTCATCGTCCACCTTTGTGGAGAGCCTGCAGTGATGGACAGAGGAGCCCAGCCTGAGTCAAACCCAAGTCTCCCACGTGAAGGCTTGAACCGGACCAGCCAAACACCTCTGTCCCCACAGCCTCTCACAGGTGGCTCCCAGTGTGGACATAGGGAGCTCTGGTGGCCGAGTGGGTTACGGTTAGGGCTACCAAACATGAGATCAACAGTTGGAACTCACCGGCGCTCCTTGGAGAAGGCTTTCTGCTCCCGTAAAGATCTCCAGTCTTGGAAACCCCCGGGAGCACTTCTACCCTGTCCTGTAAGATGGTCATGATCAGAATGGACTCGAGGGAGGGGCGTTTGGCTGAGTGTGAGGGCGAACACCTCCTGACACCAGGCCAAGTCTAGGTAAGTGGTCCTGCCAGGCCCTGGTGGGAGCCGGATGTGACTCCGGGAGTCACGACTGGGTAAGGTCAGTCCTCTCTGTCATTCATGGTCAGGTCTCCCTTCCAAGATCTAAGAGCTAAAGGTGGGAGCCCAGAGACCCTTACAGGATGGGGTGTCCACATGGGAGAAGCAGGACAAAGTCAGCGTCCAAGACCTTGCCTCTCTGGAGGCCACCACACAGCATTTCAGGGCAGAGGAGCCTCCTGGTGTGCACACCCTCGTCACAAGCAGCAGGGCAGCACCCAGGGGAGAGAAGTCAGAGACAAGCCAGATCCCCGGCCCAAGGGGCAGCTTTCAGAAGCCAAGTCTCCCCCTTTGCAATTCCTGTAACTAAAATGAATATGGAAAAGATAATTACCTTTAAAACATACTTAATACTTGAACACATTATCTCTACCTGCAGAAAACGAATGGTATCTGATGGGATCTTCCCCATAAGCTTAATCAAATTGCTATCTTAAAACTCTCTGGAGCCCCGTGAAACAGTAATAGAAAATCCAAGGCAGAGACTGCAAGCATTTTATATTTGTTTGTGGAGGAGAATGTGCATCCCATCTGACAACGGGCACTTAGAGACAAAGTCATTTCCAATCGGTAATGGATCTTCTCCGTGTGGGGGCAGGGAACACGGCCCCGGACCCAACCTGCGCTTCTTGTGTTAGGGAACGTGTCCTGGTGCTCACAGAAAGAAACTGGGCAAGAAAAGCTCCCGGTGTTTTAAATCGGCCTAGGACCGAACACCCCAAAGCAGGGACGCCAGCAGATACCTGTACTTTGAGAGGTTCCCTGCCGTGAGCGCCAGATTCACCCCTGCACCCAAACGGTGGGCACAGGCCACATGCGCATCCCCAGATGAGTGGGTCAACAACGTCTGGAATCTCCATGCTGTGGGCTACTATTCCCGGTGGCACAAGTTCACCGAAAGGTTGGCTGCTGTGACTTCAAGGTGACTGTTAGCACCCGACCACCACAAAGGGGAATGACGTTCATGCATCAATGATGCCCTGGTAACACTATGCTCACTGGGACCCAGGTAAACTCAGGGTTGATGATTCAAACCCACCAACAGATCTGCAGGAGAAAGGAAAGGCCTGCTGGTTCAGAAACCCTGCAGAAGCATCTCCATGAGTCAGAATCTATTCCATCTACTCCATGGGCTTTGGCGGGGTGGGGGTGGGGGGAATGCCACGGTGATTTGTACAAACAAAGATGGTACAGAATAAGATGGGTAGGGAAAGACAGATCAGGTCTGACCCCATGTACGGGAAATATTTGGAGCGTGTCAAGGCTGAGGGGCCAGGGGCTGCGAGTCTGAGGAGGGAGGGAGGGAAGGTGTGTGTTTGCAACTGAGACAGTGTGGAGGGCTGGAAGCTAATGGCAGCTACGGGTGCATAACACGGGGTGCCTTATTCTTGGCACCTGAATTGGGCATGTAAAAATGTATGCTTCTTGTATTTTATCAGGCTAACATGTTTAGAAAGAAAAGGCTCCACCCCCACCCGCACACCTGTTTTAGGCTCATCTTTCCTAGTTAGGCTCGGGACACTTAACATATGGGGAAGCTTAACTTGCTACTTCACTTCAGGGTTTAACTCGACACATAAATGGAGGCCTCGATTTCCCCCCGTTGGCCCAGCCTGCAGGCAGCGCCATTCGTTTAGTCTGGAGAGGAGGTAAATTACCTGCCCAGATCCTGCCCAGGGCAAGTGGCCATTTGCAAGGCTGCAGAAAACCAGAGGGAAACAGCGTCTAAGAAGATTGAAGGTGGGGGGCTGGCTATGTTCCCAGCATCTCAAGCAGAAACTTGCCTGGAACAACAGCCAGTCAACAGCTGCCTGCACAACGGCCCGGCCTGCCCAGTTTATCTTGTTGACAGAAGCTGCGATAGGTGAGATGGAACCGTGTGCCGTGTCTGTTAGCCGCCTCTCTTGCCTGCAGTCTGAGAAGGCCCTTCAGGTAAAGGGCCTGGTCC
This sequence comes from Nesogale talazaci, assembly GCA_004026705.1. Taxonomy (NCBI): domain Eukaryota; kingdom Metazoa; phylum Chordata; class Mammalia; order Afrosoricida; family Tenrecidae; genus Nesogale; species Nesogale talazaci. The sequence continues at coordinate 6,047 of PVJH01032444.1, read as the reverse complement.
TCCCTGCCCACCCCACACCTCACACCCCACACACCCGAGGCATGGAGACCACAGGGCAGACGCTCACCCTCTGCACGAGGCAGGCAGAGCAGGGCAGATGGAAAGAAGTGGAGGGCACCAGAGAACTGACTCATGCGTGGTTACCTGGGGACAAGAGGTGGGATGGGCAAGGATCTCATCAGAGCAGCACCTATCGCACCTTACCGTGGTTTTGATGTCAAGGGACAAACGCAAACAAGATAGGGTTGCAGCTGGCATTTTCTGTCTGGTCATCTGCATTTTCTCCTACTGAACTCATGGGGCAGGAGGAGGATGCTCCCCTCCCCCTCCAAAAAACTATTTCTGGAAGGTTTTCATGATTTTTTTTTCATGCTCTTTTAATTCTATCCCCTCCCCAACTTTTTTGAAATCCCCTCATGGGCTAACGGATGATTATTTGACTTTGTTGTTGAGAATATTCACAGCAGCCTGAGCTGGATCTGCCACTCCCTGCAGGTTCACTGGTTGTACACTGGCTTTCAGTTGTGGGTCCTTTACTGAAGCAGCCTCCCTGGAGTCAAACTGTCCATCCTGCCTGTGGGGAGAGTGATTTTGTCTGGAGTCCTTTTGGGGATCAACACAGAGGGCCCAACTCCTCAGTCTCCTCCTGACACTGTTGGAGGCAGGCGCCTCTCTCTCACCTGTCGAGAGTCCTGATCTGATTTCTTTCTTCCTTCCCCCTTCCAGAAATGAAGGCACAGGCAGGGGGGTAAGAGGCATACCAGAGTCCGCCCTCTCTCTGCTGCCTCCTAGGAATCAGATGGCTCCAAGGTCGGCCCAGCCTCTTGGACACATACTGTTCAATGTTCACTAGAATGCAATGTGTTACCTAACTAGACAATCCTGCGATGCAGCAGGTATAGGGGACTGGGCTGGGTCTGCACAACTCAACCACAAGCTTGGAGGCTTCTTTTCGTGACTTTTAAGTTCATCTGTGATACCCACACCACAACAGACACTTCCAAAGCACACAACTGAATCCTGTTTAATGTAGAATTTAAACTATTCCAGATGATGTCATCAGCACTCCCAAATAAGCCCTACAGCCAGAAGTCACTCCTCCTGCCCTGTGTTTCTGCCCACCACTAAACTAGTGTCTGCCTCTGTGGATCTACCTAACCTGGGCATTCCTATGAATGGAATCACACAGCACGCAACCCCTGCCCAGTCTTCTTTCACCCAGCACAGTGTGTTCAAGCTCCGTCTATGATGTAGCACGTAAAGGCGTTTCATTACTTTTTACGGATGCATAGTATTCCAATGTTTGGATATGGCACATCTTGTGTAACCATTCACTAGTTGGTGGACATCTGGGCTGTGTCCACTTTGGGGCTTATGATAAATACGGCTGCTAACAACATTCATCTCGATGTTTCTGTGTGAACTTCAAATCTTTTGGGTTCAAAGGTGCTTTGTAGAAATAATCCCCCCCCGCCTCCTCTTTCTGCTTTTCTTTCGTAAAGTGGATAGCGGACGTGAGTCACCAAAAAGTCTCGCTACTAGGGCTCCACTTCATCACGGACAAGTTTACTCTGAGCAGAATACGCTTATGCACATGTCTCAGTGGACAGCGGACGGCTGCAGACAAGGCATCCCACACATGTCTGGGTCTCATCCAGACTCCAGCATGGGAAAAAGCCCCAATCAAAAGGATGAGGTCAGAGGAGGCCCATAGGGTGGTCTCATGCAAGACAAGAGAGGTTCGCTCAGAAGATTGTGGTGACTGCTTTGGGGGATTCCAAAGCAGTGATCTCGATCGATTTTCTTGAAGGACACAGGGATGAGGCTGGGTAAGAAGTTGTAATTGAAAACTGCATTGCTCCGGAAAAGGAGAGAGAAATGGTACCCAGGAATACTTTTCCTCCATCATGACGAGGCACTTGCTCACGGATAGCAGGGCCTGTCCTGGGAGAATTCTGTTGGGGCACCTGACTCCATTGACCGCCCAGTCTGATCTGCCCACTTCAGATGTCCTTCTGCTCCCTCTCACCCCAAATCTAAAAGGAGGGCAATCTGACTCTCTCTAGGATGCCCCCCCCCCCAAAAAAAAAAAGCTGCTTTGAAGTGAGCTACACCTAAGAGTGCAGAATATTCAGGAAAGTGCTAGAGAAATGGTGAGCTAGTTACACAATCTGGTGTCAACTTGAGACTACTAAGGGTGAAGGGGTAGAGTCTAGCCTGTCAATTGGGTCATAGCCAATGAGACCTCTGAGTGGAAATGGCCTTCTCCTGAGGATCCTGGGAACTCCTGTCTCCCTCTCTGGAGGAGGGACATACTCTCTCTGCTTCCTCTCCCTGTAAGACATTCTTGTTGACAAGCCACATGGAGCTACGTTGCTAGAGCCAGAGTCCTGGAGCTGGAGAAGCCACATGGAGGCTCACAGCAGAGCTGAGAAGCTTCTACCCCTACGGGTCCACAAGACTTTCCACCCACTGACCCACGATCTCCCATTGCATGTGTTGCATAAGCCTGAAGAGGAATTTATAGACTAGTGTGGTAGTGACATACTATGGTGTCAATTTGAGGACTCAGAGTCAAAGGGTGGAGTCTAGCCTGTTGATCAGGTAGTAGCTTGATGACCTCATCTGCAGGCACTAAGGAGATAAATGGCTTGCTGGAGGTGGAACACATGCTCGCTCCCTGCAAGATATCTGGTGGAAAAGACACATGGAGAGGCTGATCGAGCCAGACCTCTGGAGCCCGAGAAGCCACGTGGAAAACCCTGCCAGCACTGAGATGCTTATAATGTTTCCCCTCCACTGGCCTGCGATCTCCCTGCATTTGGCATCAATGCAAGTGTCTCATGAGTCTGAAGAGGACTTTAAGGATTGGATATATGGGCTAATATCAGACTTATGGATTTGATCTGGGCTGGGCTGAGATGTTTCCTCAATGTACAATTACTCTTTGATATGGACCTCTCTCTTATACATGTATGCGTGTCTGTGAATTTGTTTCTCTCGTCCACCCAGATTAACTAACACCTTTGGAAACATAGCTTTCAGAATCGTATGAGCCTGAACGGAGGACATGTCCAGTAATAATCACGTCACACTTTAATATCTTTGTTTGATGATGGTATTGATGAGCATGCAGCGACACTTCTTGACTTGTCTCCATATGTCAGTGATGGGGCTGGTGTTCACTACCAGGGCACTTCAAAAAAATTATGAAGAGGAAAAAAACCCCTCCACTGTCTTTTCATTCTATTCTGCCATGAACTTTCTGAAGCCCTGTTTAGGTTACAAGGAAATGACAGTGGCTTACACCCCCACTCTGTCTGTTTGTCTCTCTCATGTACGTTTTGGACGCTTCTCTCCTCCGCACTCTGCTCCAGACACCCCCACCCTAACCCCACCGACTGCACCAGCCGAGGAATCTGCACTGCAGCATATGAAATATTTAAGCTGCTTTTCTAAATATATACATTATTTAGCCGACAATCTATAAAATATTTATATTGGTGTCCCTCTCACCCACAAATATCTGCATTATTTACAGTACAGCCAGGGGAACAGTAGCCCCATGTTTTGTGATCCCCCATCCCATACTCCTTGTGCCACCTGTGTGTCTCTCACAGATGGTGTGAGGTGACGGGGAGTGTTCTCTAGCCCCCGTCACAGTGCAGGTGTCACCCCCGACCCCATGGGATCAGAGGGCACATGCCCCAGATTTTCGGGCATACAGCTCACCCTTTGCTGAACACCTCTGGGGCCTTGCTCACCCTTCTAAGTTTTCAGGCTTCACCCACATGTAATGCAACCATCTCTGGCCACCCACTTCCCCTGCCATGTCCTTGGTGAGCAGGGACAAGAGTCGTGGCCTCCAAGTGCTGGCCCAGGACCAGTCTCAGTTTGCTCTCTGTCTGGTATTTCTTTGCCCCATGGTAGCACACAGCATCACAGGACACAGTCGTGTCGCTGACCTCTTGCAAACTCACCCACTTGCGCTTGCAGCTTTTTCTGTGTGGAAGTCTTCCTGCCCCCAGGTGGCCAGAACTGAACGCTAAGATCTTTCTCATTTACAATGGCTGCCAGGTGGCCAGAACTGAACGCTAAGATCTTTCTCATTTACAATGGCTGCATGTAACAATAGGAATTGTCGCCCTCGTCATCAACACCGTCATGTACGTGGTGACGCCAGTCACCAGGTACAGCCGAATCCCTTCTGAAGAGTGACGACGCGTAGATGTCCAAGAAGAAGTGATGTCAATCTCTTCAGGTCTCTGGGCCTGGCTCCAGCCTTCTGCGCTTGTTGGCGGCTGAGCATGTTCACGGGGACCGCCCTCCCCCACCCCGCACATGTACTTCATCACACAGAAGTCGATTGAACAGAAAGCAACCCCCATCCCACTGCCCCTGCTCTCATTCTCTAAGGACACCAGTTGTGAATGGCGTAGACTGTTCCAGACCAGGACGGGGTAACTTCTTTAGGTCATCCTAGGTGGGGTTGCAGGACATAGCCTGTGCTCTGTAGACAGCTCCTGCCACATAAAGCCTTGCGAACATCTTTCCACATCACATCCAGAACAGATTACTCGCTGTGGATTTTTAGGTTGCTATCAATGTTTTGTAATGACAAACGATACCAAAACCACCATTTCTAAGGGAAGTTAAATCACTGATCCTTGGCACCCCAAGGCTCAAGATGGGACTGAAATGCTGAAGGTTTCTGGACACTTGCCACAGAGTGTAAGGGTCAGTCTTGAGCAGCCTGGAGAAAATAGGCATTGTTGGTCAAGAGCTGGTGCCCTGGTTGGGTCGGAGTGACCTTCCGCACGTCCCTGAGCACCCACTCACTGCCGTGAAGTTGGTTCAGACTCTTAGTGGCCCCACAGAACAGGATAGATCGTCCCTGTGTGTTTCTAAGGCTGTACTTCTATACAGGAGTATCTTTCTCTGGAGGAGTGGCTGGTGGTTTTGAACAGCTGACCTTGCCATTAGCAGACCGATTCGTAACCACTACACCACCAGGTCTCTGGAGCTCCACTGAGCACACCCTCCCTTAACTCAGACAGCTCTGGGGAAACACCCGGAGTGTGAAACTAACTCTCTGCTCCCCTGGTGCTTTAACTCAGGAGGGGTTTTCTCTTCCTCCCCCCCCTTCTCCTCCCCACCTCCCACCTCTACCCCTTCTGGTACCTCTACTTACCCTGCTTCTGTTTTGAATCTCTAAAATAATGTGATGTGACAAGTTAATGATAGTACAATTATCTAAATGTTTAACAGACACGTTGTCTAAGTGAGTCGGACTGCGATTCCATCCCGCTGACAATAGACATCAATGGCAGAGCAGAAAGCGATAGGCAAATTATAGCAAACCCTGCAATTTCAATGCTATTAAATTTGGAGGAATAACAGCCTTGAGGCCTGTAAACTCTGAATAAAATAGGCCCTTGTGTTTGTCCAACTATTAAATCAAAATGCTACCAACATCCTAGAAAAAACAAGACGATTTATGGCTTTTCAAGTTTCAGTTACACATGGGTTTTCATTAACTCCTTTCTGTTGCCGGGCCACAGCAGTGTCACTAGGAAGCGGGGGATGAAAGACGCTAGGGAGGTCAGGGTAGAAGCTGCAGAGTGGAAAGCCAGATCTGTCTCACAGGGACCTCAGAGGACATAGCAGAACTGTGTCCTAGGAATTCTGAAGACGCAAACCTTTGCCAAGAGCAGACAGCCTCATCTTCCTTATAAGGAGCAGCTGGGGGTTTGAACCAACGATGAGGCACAAGTCTTGTGTCACAATGTTGCCCGGGCTTCTTCGAGGGAGGTCTCTAAAATCTCAAACTCACTTCCATGGGGTCCATGCTGACATACCGCAATCCCGCCCTATACCACCGGATAGAAATAACTGCCCGTGGGGGTTTCTGAGACGGTAACTCTTTACAGGAGTGCAACGCCTGTCTTTCCGGAGGAGCAGCTGGTGGTTTCGAACTTGACCTTGTGGCTAGCAGCCGCTCTGCCACTGGGGGAAAGGAACTGCACGGCAGGAGTTAGGAGTGGAGG
>PVJH01032443.1:0-22666 GCA_004026705.1 Nesogale talazaci | reverse complement strand
GCATTTGTTCAAGGTTTCCTCTACCCCAGGCCTTATCACATGTGCCTTCCAGCCCTTTCCCAATGGCAACCGCCTGGCTTACCTCACAACCCGCCTTCAGGAAGTCGGCGACCTTCGACATGGGCACAAAGTAGGCCACGTGGGGCTTGCCCGTGGTTGCGGTTCCCCAGTAAACTTTTAGTTCCCGCTCCTTCAGGATCTCCTTGAGCTTTTCTTCCCCCAGAACCTCCTGTGGTAGAAACACAAGACCTGATTTCATGCTGGTGCCTCACCTTACTTACTCAGTGCTGGTGAAGAGTCCAGCAAGCTGACCCTGCGGCCAGGGAAATAAAAGCAGAGGTCACCAGGCGTCCATCCAGACTGGGTCCAGCAAGGAGGTCCAGCCATGCTCTCCATGCTACTGGAGACCACCCTAAGCCGCCGCTGCGGATGGGACCACTCCAGTGAAGGGCAGTGAGGCAGGGCAGGGAGAGGACCCTAACCACGTCTGCCCCTCCTGCTACCTGCAACTCCTTCCTTCCTATCCTATGACAAACTTCTTGAAACAGTTGTCTTTTCTCCTGGACTCCATTTCCCCTACTCCTATTCTCTGGGATTATAAGATTTCCCCCAAGTTGTCTTCCCCAAAGATATGCCAAACATTAGATAGAGGCTGTTTGCCAGCACTTGGTGAGAGGTCAGATACTTAGATAGTCTCCCTGAAGGCATCTGGTCCACAGTAGGTGGGGTTCACACCTTACTGATAATGGTTTCCTTGGAGAGCCAGAGAACTGGTCAAACGTGTTTGGTGACATCCATTCTGAATCTGGGCTCCACCCATCTTGCTGCCACATGTGTGCCCTCAGTACCTCCCCTGCCTATTGTGTGATGCCCCTAGATCATGGTTTCCCAAAGTGGGCACCACCGCCCCCACCCCCCACCCCCACTCTCGTGTGGAATGATTTAAGGGCATTGTAAGAGCAGATACCTACACTTTATCCTGGATTCCGGGCTGCAGTACAAAAGGTTTTCATTGCTAGGGAGGTCATGAGGAATTTTTTTTTTGAGGCCAGTAGACCATATAAGTTTAGGAACCACTGCCTAGTACCAAAGGACAACCCCTTACTGTGAGGTCTTTAGCTGTAATTAGGGGGCTTGCAAGATATATACACCTTGGTTAGAAATAAAGTGCCTTCCTGGCCTCCCTTTCTCCCTCGCGTTCTCCCAAGCCCTCGATTCCCTGTTCTCTCATTCCCTTCCCTTGGGATGAACCTGGCTGTTGGGATCATGGCTGTCCAGGTGACCATGCTACCATGAAATATGTCTGACTCCATTATTTCAATCTCTTGTTATCTATGACTTTATTATACACACACATACATACCCTACAACTGCGCCTATCGCACCTGCTGTGGGAGGCTGGCCTTTCCCCCCAGTATTCCACATCCACATCACATCACTGAACATACTCTTGCCGCGATCACAGATAACCTGCACATGGCTCCACTCCGTGAATATTCTGTAGTCCGCATTCCCTCTCAGAAACCCGCTTCTTTCTGTCTTGCTTTATTTCCTACTTCTCTAGCTGCCAGGTGGGTCTCAGATTTATTCGCAGAGGTTCCTTTTCTGGCTGACCATCAGATGTCAGCACTCCTTGGAGTTCTAGTTTCTTCTTCCTCTACAGTCTCCCTAAGTGATCCCCATTCAGTAGCTTCAATGACTAGTGATATGATGGGAACTCCCAAATCTCCTGCCCACACCCACACATAGAATGCATACTTGTTACCACGCTAGTTAATTCAAACTCAACTTGGTCAAGCTAAAGTAATGCTCTCCATTCTCTACCTATCTCACCCATCTTTTTTTCACTTAAGTTTTACACCTAGGTCATAAAATCATTCATTATTCATCAGTAAATCAGAATCTCATTCACCAAGTTGCTTAAGTCACTCCAAAAGTTTTGTTGTTTGTTTGTTTTTTGGGCATCACTGCCCTCTGGTGGTCGTGGGAGCTACCCAGCCTTGCTCCTGAGAGCCGCTGCTGGATTGGAACCGTCGAGCCCGTGGGCCGCAGTCCGGCACTCAACCACTTACACTTACACCACAGGGCTCAGCTCAAAACAGTTCTTAATTACTGTGTTCTACTCCACTACCATTTCCTAGCCCAGTCACTTCCTGGAGCACACCCAGACCACTAACACGGAAAAGCCTCCTTGCGGGTCTCCCATAGCTCCCTCCAATCCATGTGCCCAAAGTCGGAGAGCTCCTTTGTGGAAGTCCAAAGTTTGAGTGCTCATTCTCATTTAAAACCTTTAGTGGTTTCTTTCCACCTTCAAACACAATGGGGGGGGGTGGGGGTGGCTGAGCCCCGGTGGCGTAGTGGTTGTGCGCGGGACTGCGGCCCACTGGGACGGAGGTTCAATTCCAGCAGTGGGGCTGGGCCTCCTACTCCCACCACCGGAGGGCAGTGATGCCCCCCCCAAAAAATATTTATTTTATTGGAAATGGATATGGCCAGTGATGCCCCCCGCCAAAAAAAAGGAAATGGATATGGCAACATGTGTACAAATATGCTTGATACAAATTATGGTATAAGAGCTGCAAGCGTTCCCAATAAAGTCACTGAACAAAAAAAGAGAAATATTTATTTTAAAAGTGTCCTGAGCAAAAAAAGGGAAAGAAATATGTATTAAGTGCTGATCTGCCTTTTGCTGGCTCTACTGTAAGCAATTTAGCATTCTGATGGGAAACGTTCTCTCTGGGCCTGGAAGTACTGTTTCCCCATCTGAAACCCCCCCGTTCCCCACGTCCCCGGTTCTGCAGTCGGGCAACAGCAGAAACTGAAAAACCCTGGACAAACGCGGCGCATTCTTCAGGGTAGTTTTGAGGTCACTTATCCTGGAAGCCTTTTCCAGGCACGCCCCCCCCCCCTCCCCCGTCCTTTACTTCCGAAGTCTCACGTCTAACCCCTTCCAGTACAGATTCTGGATCTTTTGACACATCTGATCCTCTTCAGGCAAGTTCTGTGAGGTCAGGGCCCTGAGGGACACCCAGTGCCCAGCACTGCGCCGGGCACGTGGGTCTGGAGCGGGGTCCTGCACGCCAGTACAAGGAAGCTTGCACACAGCAGGCGCGTCCACTGTGGTTTCTCAGGCACCCCAGGCATGGCTGCGTGACCGACCGGCAGCCCCTCTCAGCGGGGGTCCGCCCGCCCCCCGCCGAGGATCCCGTCGCGGGTCTCAGGATGGACCCCCGGGGCTAGGGCCCCCGGTCACCACCCGCCCGGTTCCAATCCCGGGGCCTGACCTGGAGGTTCCGGGTGATGAGATGCAACTTCTCTTCGGGGCTTAGAGCGTCTCCCATGGTCCCTCGGTCGCTGCCTCGCGCGTTCAGCGCAGGGCTCGCACCCCTTCCTCAGCCGCCGCCGCCGCCGCCGCCGCCGCGGTGTGTCTGGAACTGTCACGCGGATTTAGGCAGGTTGCATCAGATGAGATCGTTGCTCGGCTTCTTTAGTCTGGGCCCTTTTCCGCCCGGCCGCAGGTGAGCGTCAGACGCAGTAGAGAGTCGAGCGAGTCGATGAGACAAGAATGGGTGGAGCCCGGAGGCGGGGTAGGACGTGTGGAGGGCGGGGCTGCGGCGCCTGCGTAAGACCACGGACGGGACGGAAGGCAAGGCCGTTTCCTGCCAATCACCGCCTTGGCCCGCCCTCCTGGCGTTGCCCACACTGCCTTGGGTGGGGGAGGTCGGGGAGGGGTCGGTAAAATGGCGCAGGGGGCGGAGTGAGGCGCGGTCGTTCCCGTAGGCTTCGGCCCAGCTTCTGGAGGTGAAGTGCGAGAGAGGCCCGGGGGTCGTGGTTTCCGGCTGGGGGGGTGGGGGGGGGCGCCTGTTGCTTTCTCGAGCGTGGCCGCGCGCCGTCCGCCCCGTGAAAGGCTTGAGAGGCCCTCGGGGCTCCTGGTGCCGGAGGTGGTGGCACGGGGATTTCCCGCCGCCGGCGGGTGGGCGGGGGATGGCGGCCCTTCTCCGGGAGGAGGAAAAGCGCCTGGGCCCGGGAGGAGCGGGGAGGGAGCGCGGTCCTCCCGCCAGGTGGGGCGAGCGGATGTGTTTGGGGGTGGCTGGTGCCGCGCTCCCCTGGCCCGCAAGGGGGCAGGGCGGTGCTGGGGGTTCCGTCGCGAGCTTTGCGCGCTCCCGATTGACGCCGAGCGGAGGGAAGAGCCTCCTCCCGGCCCCGCTCGCCTCCCCACTTGGCCCCGGGGTCCTGCTGGAGCCACCGGGCGGGGGGTGGGGCGGGGCCGCGGGCGAGGAGTCCCCCCCGGAAGTGGCACGGCGGAACCGGCTGCTCCCGAGGCGGCATTTGTGGTGTCAGGCCGGGGAGAGGAAGGCCAGGCTGCTCGCGAAGGGGATGGACTGCAGCCGCCTCCCTCCCTCCCCCCCCCCCCCGGGTTGTCCGCGGACCCCGGGGAGGAGAGGCCGCGGCCTCGCCCGTGCCTTCGCGAGCAGGCAGCTGGCCCCGCGGCGAGCCCTGGAGGGGGCCAGCCCCGACCTCCCCGCCCGGGGCTCCGAGGCTCCCAGCGGCCTGCCGCCTGACGGAAAGGGAAAGCATTCCAAAGGAAACCTGTTGCCGCCGCGTCCTTCCACCCAGGCCCACGTGGGTGGAGAGCCGTGGTCCCCTGAGCGAAGCGCCGCTACCCGCGGCACAGCTTGCCCGTCCCGGGGCCCCAGGCACCGCCGCCAAGCAGGGGCCGGACCCTGAGCCGCCATTGGCCTTCCCTGCGATTGCTCTTTCCCCCCCTCCCCCCCAAACAAAATGCCTCGCCGTTTGGGGGCCGGGAGCCTCGCCCTTCCCCGTGGGGCCTGAGGCCGGGCGGGAGGAGGCGGGGATTCGAAGGCCAGCCGGGTCAGGCCTGGCCTGGCCGCCGGGCATCACCCCCCCGGCCCTTGGCCACGGCTGGCAGGGCGGGCCCTGCGCGGGGAGGGGCTTCGTTGGGGGCCTCGAAAGAGAAATTTGAGGTTGTGCTTGATGTTGTCATTTTAAGTGGCCCGAAGAAAGTAGGCTTTGTGCTCCCCAGGCAGTGGGTTTTCTGAGGTAAGATTAAAAATAGAAAAGGAACCCGTTTCTGAGGTTGCAGCTCCGGAGGGAGGTTGGAGAACAGAGCGAGGGGGTGGTGAGCTGAAGTGTGAAGAAGGGGGTGGACAGGTGAGGGCGATGGGGAAGGACAGAATAGGGTCACAGAAGGGGTGGGGAGCAGAGGAATTGGGAGATGGGAGAATACTCTACCCAGGAAAATAGAGGGGCCCTCATATTTTATGTGAAGTGGGTTATAAAACAAGCATTGAGTAAGGTGGGTGATGGCATGGCCAACAGAAGTACTGAAGAACTTCCATTTAGGGGAACTTCCACTTTACCAGAGCTTATCTACGCCCTTCCCCCCTGCAAATTCATTAAATTTGATCTCCTAATTAATATAAAGTGGTTAAGTTTAGCATGCTTTCATAAACATTTCATCATTTGCCACTTGATCCACGTGATCTGTTTGAAGTTAACAGTGAATACCGCCCCCCTTTCTCTGGCAAAGGCCTCTGGCAGTGTGGTGCTTCAGGCATCGGGCTCCTGATTGAAAGGCCAGTTCACGCTCACCAGTCACTCCTTAGAAAGGTGAGGCTGGGGCTGAGCCCGGGTGGCGTAGTGGTTGTGCGTGGGACTGGGGCCCACTGGGACGGAGGTTCAATTCCAGCTCCCAGGAGCAAAGGCTGGGCCGCCTACTCCCACCACCTGAGGGCAGTGATGCCTAAAAAAAAAGATGAGGCTGCCTGTGCCCATAGAGATAGTCTCATATCTTCCTATTTCCTTTATTAAAAGTATATGCATAAGAAAAGACAGTCTCAGAAATCCCCTGTGAGTTGGAATCAGTGAGATGACGGGGTTGGGTTGGATTTTCTCGGACAAATGTTCCGAGACGCGAAGGGAATTGCTGAGGTCTCCGAGTTTTAGATGGGAGTTCCTCCGTACATGACCAGTGGTTGGCAGCGTTTGCCTGATACTTCAGAAATTCATTCAGCTTGATTGTCATTCATGACAGAGTGGCCGAATTTGCAGTTAAACTTGACTAGATCAGGTCGATTAATTTCCAAGTGAATGGGCTGGGAGAAGTTCCCTGCCATGTAATGCTTTTCCCTTCCATTCATATGCTTCTCTTGGCACTAGTCTAGACTTGAGAGATGATGAGGGTCTGAGAAGTAATAGCTACCAAATTCAAAACAAAACACTGCCACCCTTTCCATTCTGAAAGGGATCCTCTAGGACAGTTGAGCACCCTAGAGTTTGCCAGGTTGTGAAACTTTATAGAAGCAGACTGCCACGTTTTTCTCCCACAGATGGTCGGGAGATTTGAACTGTCGACCTATTGGTAGCCACTACACCATTGCTTATTGACCTCTTACATTATAAGCCTACATTGGACTATATGCTTTATGTTCATGATTCTTACAACTAGCCTACTAGGTACATATGATAGTCTTAACATTTCAGACTTACAGTAATTATCTGTCTTTCCACAGACATTTAAGATATTTTTCCGTGTTAAGTGTGCCAAATACATGAAGAAGTACAGGAACTAGCATAATGAACACAATGGCACCTACCCCCAGCTCTATCGCACATTGTCATGTTTGTTTCAGATCTTTTTCTCTTTTTTAAAGAAACGTTACCAATTTTCTTTCTTTCTTTGGGGGGGCATCTCTGCCCTCTGGTGGGAGTGAGAGGCCCAGCCTTGTTCCTGGAGAGCTGCTGCTGGATTTGAACCACCAACCCAGTGGGTCGCAGTCCTGCACACAACCACTACTCCACCGGGGCTCAGCCCCCATTACCAGTAGTCTTTGAAGCTCTCAGTACCCCATTTCCATACCTCATCGCACTACCAGAGGTAACACTATACTGAGTTTTTGGTGTTTCACCCCATGTGGGTTTTTTAATTTCTTCTTTTTTTTTTTTGGGTGGGGGGCATCACTGCTCTTAGGTGGTGGGAGGAGGAGGCCCAGCCTTTGCTCCATGGAGCTGGAATTGAACCTCCATCCCAGTGGACCGCAGTCCTGCGTACAACCACTATGCCACCGGGGCTCAGTCTGGGTTTTTTAATTTCTCTTTAAAAAGATTTACTTGAGGGCTGAGCCCTAGTGACATAGTGGTTGAGTGTGGGACTGCGGCCCACTGGGTTGGCGCTTTAAATCCAGCAGCAGCTCTCCAGGAGCAAGGCTGGACCTCCCACTCCCACCAGAGGGCAGTGATGCCCCCCCCCCCAAAAAAAAAAAAGATTTACTTGAGACCAGAAGAACTAGATGGTACCTTGCTATCATTACTGATTGCTCTGGAAAGGTTCACATCTGAAGGCTCTGGAGAGAGTGGGAGGAAAATGTAGAATAGAACTCAAATCATAACTCATTAGATAGGGATTAGTGGGACCCTCAAAGATGATAGCCTTTTTCTTTCAGGTCTAAACCTGAATTCACCTCCATATTCCATCATTTATTTAAAGTCCAAAGGGCATCATGTAACCAAAGACAAAGTTCAGATGGTTAGGGGGAAAGAAATGGAAATAAAAAGTAGGGAGGAAATGGAATTGGTCATGGTACATGAAAAGGATTGTCATAGCTGAGTTAAATATGAAATATTGAATGCAAAACTAAGATCTGCTCTGTAAACCTTTACCTCGTTCACAGTAAAAAGTTTAATTGTGCTTTAGGTGAAATTGTACATAGCGCCATTGACATAGGTTGTAGTTCCTGTGATGTGTTAACACTAGTTCTCCCCCGGAGTCCCTGTTTCCTTTGACCCCTGTCTTCACATTTTTGGTTTTGGGCAGATGTTTCCCTTTTATTTCTTACTGGTGATTGTTCCGAGGAGCATGTTCTTTATAGGTAGGGGTGGTACTGGTGGTTTTATAGACTTGTTTGTTTGGCTGGAAGATAGTTTCTGGACATTAAAAAAAACTTTTTTATGAGCATCACTGCCTTGGTGGGAGTAGGAGGCCCAGCTTTGCTCCTGAAGAGCTGCTGCTGGATTTGAACCGCCAACCCTGTGGGCCGCAGTCCCACGCACAACCACTATGCCACTGGGGCTCAGCCCCATTTTGAAATAATTTTATAATATATGTCTGTAAATAAACAGTAAACAGTATACCAGTATATGGTATTTTCTTCAACAAATAAATTGCAGAGGAGAAAAAAGGGATTCTATAGATTAAAGTATTTACAAAGGATTCCAGCCATTTGCAATGCATGGGCCTTATTTGGATACTGGTTTTTGTTTTGTCTTGTTTGTAAAGCTGTGAAAAAATTATGATACACATCATTAGACACCTGAACCGAGTCTGGGGTCTTAGAGGCTTGAAGATAAAGAAGTGGCCATGTAGCTGAGAAGCAACAAAGCCAATATGGAAAAAAGCACACCGGTCTGCGTGATCACGAGGTCTCTACAAGATCGGGTATCAGCCAACAAAGAGCAAAAAATTATATTGTGGGGCTGAGCCCCGGTGGTGTAGTGGTTGTGCGCGGGACTGCGGCCCACTGGGATGGAGTTTCAATTCCAGCTCCACGGAGCAAAGGCTGGGCCTCCTACTCCCACCACCAGGGGGCAGTAATGCCAAAAAAAATCATATTGTGAATGAGGGAGAGTGCAGAGTGGAGACCCAAAACCCATGTAGGCAACTGGACATCCCCTTGCAGAAGGGTCGCTGGAGGAAATGAACAGGGTTCTGTATAGAACCGATGAAACACAACTTTCCTCTAGTTCTTTAATATTTCCTCTCCCCACTATCATGACCCCAATTCTACATTACAAATCTGGCTAGAACAGAGCATGTACATGGGTGCAGATAAAAGATGGAAGTACAGGGAATTTAGGACAGTTGTACCGCTCAGGACGAATACTGAGAGTAGATGGACTGAGCCCAGGTGGCCCAGTGGTTATGTGCTGGGTCAAATCCAGCAGCAGCTCTCCAGGAGCAAGGCTGGCCCTCCTACTCTCACCTGGGGGCAGTGATGCCCACACACACACAAAAAAAAGTAGCCATACTAAGAAGGGAAGGTAGGGGGAGAAAGGGTGAACTGATCACAATGATCTACCTATAACCCCCTCCTAGGGGGGTGGCCAACAGAAAAGTGGGTAAAGAGAAACATTGGTCAGTGTAAGACGTGAAAATATAATTTTTAAATTTCCAAGTGTTCATGAGGGAGGGGGAAAAATGAGATGCTGATAACCAAGGGCCCAAGTAGAAAAATATAAATGATGATGACAATAAAAGTACAAATGTGCTTAACACAATGGTTGGATGCATAGATTGTTACAACAGCTGTATGAATCCCCAATAAAATAAATTTTAAAAAGAAATCTGAACAGGATATTTGGTGATAGTATGGAATTGTTATCTTGTTACTTGCAGATGAAATAATGTGATACCTGGATTTGCTTTAAAATCAGAATAGAAGGGCTAAGCCCCGGTGGCGTAGTGGTTGTGTGCAGGACTGCAGGCCACTGGGACGGAGGTTCAATTCCAGCTCCACAGGCGCAAAGGCTGGGCCTCCTACTCCCACCACCAGAGGGCAGTGATGCCTAAAAAAAAAAAAAAGGCTGTTTTCAAATTGTTAATAAAACCATCAACCTGGGCTGAGCCCTGGTGGCGGTGGCGTAGTGGTTGTGTGTGGGACTGCGGCCCACTGGGACGGAGGTTCAATTCCAGCAGTGGGGCTGGGCCTCCTACTCCCACCACCGGAGAGCAGTGATGCCCCCCCCCCCCCAAAAAAAAAAAATCAGAATAGAAGAGGGAAGTAGGCAGGTTGATGGTTGTTGGGGTTGGGTGATGTGGTTTGTAGAGGTTTGTTGTACTGTTATTTTTTTGTAGGTTTTACAGTCTTTATAATAAGTGCTGATTAGGGCTGGGGACTAAAGAAAAAAATAGGTTATTATATGTCATAGGTCATTATAGTAAATGGGGTCTCTGTGAGTTGGCATTGCTTGGTGGCAGTGAGTTTGTTTTTAATAAAACGTATTTTATTATAGCAGTAATAGCATTGGCAAGAGATTGATGAAAAATTATGGATTGTTTTTCACACTTTTGCTCCCAGACTTCTTGAAATCGTCTAAGAGAAACTTAGAAGAGCCAGCTCTCTGTCCCTTTGGATAAAGTATGCATAGGACGTGGGGGTTGCTGGGCTTGTCCCAAGTTCCCAAGTCATATTCTTTTCTGATTGTGATTTGGCCACATTCAGGACTGTAGCTCATGTTCTCCAGTTATGTCTGAAGTTTACTGTCGGTTGACTTACAGTACGACTTAGAGCCCTCTTTGATGTCTACAGCTTCCCTAGCCTATTGGAAGTTGTATTGAATTTAGGAAGCCCGACTTTGGATTCTCTCTCCACTGTTGGCTGACCAACCTTGGCAAAGTCTGTCATGTGGTAGAAAAAACATTGCTTTTGAAATTAGACATGGCTTTAGATCCTTGTTGTACTCTTTCTGGCTATGTGTCCCCAAAGTGAAAATCTATTCAATTCCCCATTTGATCAAGCAAGCTATTGAACTAGACCTCCTGAGGTTAATAGGGTGGGAATGGCCCAGAAAGGGTCATAAACTTACCCCTACTAGTCCCAGAGTCTGGCATATTTGTGCTTGAAAATCACAAACTTTTATTAAAAATGTTTTCTAAAAGAAGTTTTTTACATACTGTTGCCCAAAGAAGTAATTTTAATTCTCACTGGGCAGGAGAAATTACTTTTCTCTTCAGAAAGGCACTTGCTCTACGCCCAACTCACAAT
This sequence comes from Nesogale talazaci, assembly GCA_004026705.1. Classification (NCBI taxonomy): domain Eukaryota; kingdom Metazoa; phylum Chordata; class Mammalia; order Afrosoricida; family Tenrecidae; genus Nesogale; species Nesogale talazaci. The sequence continues at coordinate 11,885 of PVJH01032443.1, read as the reverse complement.
TGCTGAGATACTAGTAAAATACAAATAAAAAGTCTTGGCCATTTTAAGTTTAGATACAACAGAAAACTTGGCTTCAACAATTCTGATGAGTGTTTTGGACAGGTAAATTAGAGTTATAAAATGTGTCCCACAGATAGTTATATAGTATATAGTTAGTATTTCTTCCTTTTCCAGCTTACCTAATTTCTAAAATTTTAAGTCCCTTTAATTATAAATTCTTGTAATCTCTCCCATTTCCTTCTCCATGTCTAATCCATATAATTTTTTTTTTTTTTTTGGCATCACTGCTCTCCGGCGGGGGGAGTAAGAGGCCCAGCCCCACTGCTGGAATTGAACCTCCGTCCCAGTGGGCCACAGTCCCGCGCACAACCACTACGCCACCGGGGCTCAGCCCTAGTCCATATAATTTTATATTCTCATATTGGTGCTTTTTATTGTTTCCCTAGCAAGACAATTTTCATTTATTTCTTGGAACTCATACAGAGTCATATGATCAAGCTCAGTGCTGTGTGATGACAGATCAGAAGAATGAACACACAAAGTTAAAACTCCAAAGGATATGATATGGAAGGAGAGTGGAGTGTGGAAAATTTTGCCTTTATTTTATTTCTTGGGGCATCACTGCTCTCCGGTGGTGGGAGTAGGAGGCCCAGCCCCACTGCTGGAATTGAACCGCGGTCCCAGTGGGCCGCAGTCCCGCGCACAATCACTAGGCCACCGGGGCTCAGCCCAAAATTTACCTTTAAAAGGCTACAAGCGGGCTGAGCCCCGGTGGCCTAGTGGTTGAGTGCGGTAACTGCAGCCCACTGGCTTGGCGCTTCAAATCCAGCAGCAGCAAGGCTGGGCCTCCTGTTCCCATGAGAGGGCAGTGATGCCCCCCCTCCCCCTCGAAAAACAAACAAAGAAAAAAGGCTTCAAACAGTTTTCTAACTTATTAAGAAATTCACATTTAAGCAGTTTGTGTAACTTTTCACATTTAAGTTGAAAAGCAAAATTATTCTGAATCTTTAAAGTCTTCCTTAGACTTTTCTTTTCCCTGTAAGTTACAACAGTCATCAATTTTGTATCTGTATCTTTCCAGACCACTTCAGTGTATTTGCATACAGATTGAAAGGAGAGGAGTGCGTTTATGATGAACTTAGATGGGGGTTTAGACATTGTCTAGTCCGTCTTTTCTGACCCGGTCCCATTTTGTAAGTCAGGAAAGAAGGGACTGACTGTCAGTGGATCAGAGTTGGCTGGGCGCAAAAGAGGACAGCATCCAGGGCTGTGAACTCCCAGGTCTGTATTCATCCTGCGAATAATCCTGCTAAGAAAGTACAGATTGTTGAGAAGAACTAAACTAGGTCCTTTGTTGCATAATTTTATCTCTGAAGGTTTTTCTTTGGTATTCTTGACTCAAATCTAACTTTCTGGTATTTTTTTTTTTTAAATCAAGGTGAAAATTAATAGATGGAGCCATCTTAAAGCACAATACCCTTGACTTTGTAATTAACAGTTGAAAGTGATGAGAAGATCCTCTAATTTCCTTTGTGCTTTCAGGAAGGTGGGAGTCAATCATTTTGACAAGTCTCTTGAAAGGCATAGCTAGCAGGAGCTGAAATCTTTTTCCACTTGGTCTCGTGGCAAAGGGAGAGATTGCTCCAGCAGATCCACAGTATGGAAGATAATTCTTTATCTTGTATAGTTGTTGCTGTTCCCCTTTTTTAACTTCAAGAATATATACCTTTTTATTTATCGAGTGTAAACTGAAAATCCAAGCCTGCTTACACATTCTTTTGATTTAATGTCACGAATATTACATAATAGAATATACAGAGCTACTTATTTATAATGTGTACCATGAATATATCATGACTATATTGATCAATTTTCCTGATGGTAGCCATTTAGGTTGCCTTTAAATTTTGATTATTTTGAATAATGTGTGTATCCATGTGCATTTGTGCAGGTAACTTGTATAATGAAATTCCTGGGGTTAAATAATTCTGCCAAATTACTGTCCACAAAATATTGTGGACACTCTCATTGGTGGTATGTGAGAATTCTAGTTTTTCCACATCTTCAGCACCCATATTATTATCTACCATTTTGACTTTTATGTTTAGAAAGTTGGGGGAATTAAAATACATGTTTGTGTGTTTGAAATGTAATAAAATTTCATGATTCTGACAAGATTAAATATCTTAACATTTTTTCTCAAACTACAAGTCACGTGGTGAAAAGGATTTGAAGTTTTAGAGCCTCAGCTGTACAGTGATTGAAGTTGGTATAAAGACATTCAGACATACCCTGTGCCTCACTGAAACTGCCTCTTGTTTCTCCAGATATGACGTGTTCACTAATGCCCTCCGAACAATCTTCTGGTACTTCTCTCTTGCCCAAAGAGAATGCCTCGTTTTCTTGGGGGTCCTTGGATGAGGAAGAATTGGATGATTCCTTGCTGGACCCATCTGATGGGGAAGAAGATGACGGCCACTTCAGTTACACAGAAGAGGAGATTCAGGAGATCTTGAAGGATGATGAAGTATCCAATGAGCACTTTTCTTGGGGAGGAGGGTTGCTTAGAAATGATGACAAGCATGTTGAGAAGAAAAAGAAAAAGATTGAAATTCTACCTGATGCTTCCCACGCGAAAAATGCACTGTGCAGCTTGGAACTAGTAACTGAACCCTCTGGCTTCTTCGAACTACCTCAACTGATAGGCACATCGCCTAGCCCTGGACTAACTCCTATCAAACCATTAAACAGACGCTTTGCACTAGAAAAAGACATCATAAAAATAACTGTTGCACCATTTGATCCAACAGTTTACAATGCTGAATTTGATAAAGACAAGACTGACTCACCCAAAGACAACGAAAAACTCTCTGTCCTTGGGGAAGAATCCAACGAGGACGATGGTCTTAACCCAACCGAGAGCCAACTTTGCACTGAATCTGATGGGGCCAGCCTTACGAACTCTGCCTGCGAGGGGTCCGCAGCCCTTTCTCCTTCAAACACTGACTCTCAGGAAATTGTCTCTGAACAAAATGTGACTGACAGTAATACATCTGTATTCTCTCAGGCCTCAGACTCCTCAGAGTCATCCTGGAGAAATGGTGAATCTCCTAACTCAAGTTTTGAGGTAAACTTTCTTATTCTGAGTAAAGTGTAAGTGCATTTTTTCAAGATGAAGAGAAAATTTAATTCACATACAGTATAGCAGACAAATTGGGATGTGAATGTTTACTAGCCAATGTGACCTTGGGAAAATTAGTCTGTCTAGTCCTTATCTGTAAATTAGAGTAAACCTATAGCTGGTTTCTTTCCCAAAACCATTTTATTGGAAACTAATACAGATATATCATTCCAGAGTTCAATCACATCAAGCATTATTTTACCATTGCTACCATGGTCTCTATAAAGTACCTCATCTCACTGTGTAATAAAGGCTAAGTGAACCAATCAATGTATTCATTGTTATATATACCTCTTATATGATTAAGTTATCATTTAGTGAATAATTACTAAGATGATGCTGATTTTATTACTGTTTCTTCAATCTTTTTGTTTCAGACTTAGACTCAATTTTGGGTTGTCATGCTGGGTTAGGATACAGCACCAGTTTTGAAATAGCCACAAAAGAGTTGAAAATCTTAGGCAATTTACTAACCATTTGGAACTTGAGTCTCTGTCAAAGGGCATACTAATCCCTATGCACAGAGATTTGTGTTTTTAAAAAAAGATTATCTCCTTTAAAGCACCTATCATCTTGTGGTAGGTACTCAGTAGGGGTCAGGATACATGCCTATAGCCTTTAGTTCAGGAATATTTCCATAAATAATATTTTTGTTATATTAAGAACTATTTTTCCTTTTGCATCCTTTCTACTCTGAAAAACAAAACAGAAAACAACTCAGGATAGTTTTGACAAGGATGTTGAGAAGATGGAAATCCATGAGAGAAGGCTAGGAAAAGTCTTTCCCATCCAGCAAATCCAAACAAGGTAACATAACCGTGTAATTCAATATGCTCCTGTCCAACCAGGATGTGAAAGTGAGAGCAGATCTCTGTGTTAGGGCAGTTAGCACAAATTTGTAAGTAGGATTTTTGTTAGCTTATGCCAGAGACAGCACTCAACAATTTGCATATGTATATAGTTATATATAACACATCAAAAGTCATAGTGATAAAATGATTATCAGCAGGTTTTGAGAGAGAATGCTGTATCAGAGAAGTGTCAGTTACCCCCTCGTCCTCCCTGGTTTAGGTTTCTGACACTGGATTCTGTCTCCTTTTTTTCACCCTCCATAGAGTGTACCTTGACTGTGTGCAGATATTTTTAAAGTGTTAAATTGTTTTCTTTCGGTTTAGAAAAATGGGAAGATTAGAGGATTAAATGTTTCATATATATGTATGTTTGTATATGTGTTTATTATTGGTTCTTTTTTTTTTGGGGGGGGGGACATCACTGCCCTCTGGTGGTGGGAGTAGGAGGCCCAGCCCCACTGCTGGAATTGAACCTCCGTCCCAGTGGGCCGCAGTCACGCGCACAACCACTACGCCACCGGGGCTCAACCTATTGGTTCTTTTAAATTCCCACCCCCACCATAACTCTTTGTATTTTCACACTTTTATCACATTTTATTTTATTCTTTATTTTTTATGAATTGGGGTTAATCCATATAGCAAATTATTCCATACTTCAGTCACATCCACCAGAATTGTTCGTTTACTACAGCAGTTTGCAAAGTATGGACCACATATGATACAATTGACTGGTACAATTAGACTCTGAGTACTTATGGAAGCAGAAAGTTTTATCTTCTCTTGAGGACTAGCTGGTAGCTTTGAATTCCTCCCATGTGAGTACTAAGCCAACATTATACCACTAGGGCTCCGTCTACCACCCCCACCCACGAGTAGCACGCTGATTTGTCCTTTCCCTTTGCCCAAATGCTCCCGGGAACTCACCAGGACTGTAAAACACGGCCATGCAGTCCATGCTGACTCAGAGGGATCCCCTGTGGGTTTCAGAGACTAACTGCTGCCAGATGTGGAAAGCCCAGTCTTTCTTCCAGGAGTGGCTTTGGGAGACTGAGGATTGCAGCCCGACCAGTAACCACGGCACCACAGGGAATATGCCAAGGCTAAATTATTTGACTCTAAAATCACAGTGGTTGGGGGTGCCATTGAGTCCCCTCTAACTCACAGTGATGGCAGCATAGGATTGCCTCTGAGGATTTTCTGAGCTGTCCTCGCCAGGGCTTCTAACAGCCTGCCTTTCTTCATTCAACAGCGGAGCACTTGAACATTGGACCCCAGGACATTGTTAGAATGGCGTCAAGAGGTGGCTGTCTTTGCCACGAGCCTTGGGAGGGGAGGTGTAGATAGGGCTCAGGGCTTTGCTACTGGACAGCCAAGCTTTGGAGTCAGGCTGAATTCTGCCTCTGTCCCTTGAGATTCCTCCTGAGTCAGTTGGAGACAATAGCATTGACCTCTCCTGGCACTGTGAGGGACTAAAGTGGTGGGCCCCAGGCTCAGTCCCAGCCTTCAATTTTTTTTTTTTCCTTTCCATTCCCAGTTTCTCTTTAGTGTCTGCAGGAAACCCTATACCAGGAGTAAGAAACTGAAAATCCTGGCATTCCAAACAATGTGAGACCTTGGGCAAGTCAAATAATCTTTGACCTACTTTCTTCATTGATAAAATGAAGCAAATGATGCACACCCTGCGGCCTCACAGGGTTATTTTGAAGAACAAAAAGGAAATGTTAGTGAAACCAAAAAACTCTTCATAAAACTGAATTCATTGCCATCGAGGGCTTTTCGATGCTATAAACCCATCGCCACATCTCTCTCCTACCAAGCAGGTGGTGGGTTCAAACTACTGACTTAATGGAGGGAAATTTTGTGAATTGCACCAAACATATAACCCGCTACACCAACAGTGTATTTTTAGTCAAAATAATTCTATGAGGTTTGTTTTCTTATGTGTGAGGAAGCTTGGTCACAGATATTAAGAAGTTCGGGATTATTTTAACAAAAATGCTGGTCTATAACTGAAAAAACCGTTTACATGTGTCATAACTTGTCCTTAGTAGGGGTTATATAAAAGGGGTTCCCCTTTTTTTGGTTGATTCTCTTGTGGCCAGGAGATGGCAGTGTTTCTGCACGGGCCTTTTCAATTGAATGCATTAGAAAGGCTGACTTAGGTTGTGTCCGATTGCTTCCTTTAATATTTTTACCTTAAACTTGATTTCACAGATACTACTTTTAGCCTGCTTTCAAAAATAAAAAAATATTACAAATAAAGTTAAAATCCCCCTTGACTGTCACCCCTAGTCACAGTTTCTTCTTATTGCATAATTGAGGAAACAATTTCTTACAATGGAAATTATACTAGAAGAACATAAGTCTAGCTACATAGAATAATAATAATTTACTATCCCAATATTCCCACTCACTGATTCCTCAGAACAGTAAAATCATGTGAACAGAATCTAGAAATCGTCTTTGCTATGATCATCATCACCTTCATTGCCAAATCTAGCTAGTTCTTTTCAGCGATTATCTCATTTAACTGGACTATGGATTTAACTATTCTGGATTAACTATTCTGGATTAATCTTGAATTACTCAACAAATCTTTCTTTAAGGAAACAAATGATCTTTGTCTTTTTTGGGGAGGGCATCACTGCCCTCTGGTGGTGGGAGTAGGAGGCCCAGCCTTTGCGCCTGTGGAGCCGCTGCTGGAATTGAACCTCCATCCCAGTGGGCCGCAGTCCTGCACACAACCACTATGCCACCGGGGCTCAGCCCGATCTTTGTCTTTATAGCACGCTCATAAGAGATTATTATATTTCTCTCTTAGCTCCATATTTATTTGGGGGACTACCCGCCCCCCTGAAAAGAACTCTGATTTATGTGATTAAACAAAAATAAACTGCATAAAGTCCAAAGAGATACCAACTTTGTTTTAAAGTTGCAGTTGCCCTGATAGGGAATCCCGCTGCTGCCTCCTTGACTCTTCTCTGTGGACCACAGTGATATACTTAGAAGCATATTTCCCATCAGTTCTCCACTTATTCATTGCCTGTTAGTCTGTGCCCTACAGTATAACATTTAAGATTTAAAGTTGTGCTTGCTTCGGCAGCACATGTACTAAGATTTAAAAGTTAAAATGAACCAATAAAACCCATTTTCACATAAAGGTTTGAGGCAAGACCTTGCTTCCCCACCCATCAACTTCCTGCTGGGACCTCTATTTCCACTGTCATGGTGTCTGAGGGTAGTGTTCAGCTCCATATTTGATTTTTGCTTCATTCAACATGTCACTAGATTGTAAAGAGAATTTTGCCTTTTCCAGTTATTGATTCTAACCAATCATCAGTGTTTGACTTCTTTCTACAATGATCTATCCCAGTGGTTCTTAACTTTACTAACGCTACAACCTTTTAGTATAGTTCCTCATGTTGTGGCGACCCCCCCCCCAACCATAATATTATTTTTGTTGCTACTTCATAGCTGTCATTTTGTGCTACTGTTATGAATCATGTAAATATATGATATGCAGGATGTATTTTCAGATTGAACATAAATGTAATTAAAGCATAGTGACTAATCATAAAACAATATGTAATTATATATTGTGAAATTATATATCGTTTTCTTTTTTGGTGGGGGGGGCCATCACTGCCCTCAGGTGGTGGGAGTAGGAGGCCCACCCTTTGCTCTGTGGAGCTGGAATCGAACCTCCATTCCAGTGGGCTGCAGTCCCGCGCACAGCCACTACGCCACCGGGGCTCAGCCCCTTTTATTTCTGATGGTCTTAGGTGACCCCTGTGAAAGGGTTGTTTCACCCCCAAAGGGGTCATGACCCACAGGTTGAGAACTGCTGGTCTGTGCTTATGGTTCTAATGGACTGTTTTTTTCTTCTTGTTTATTTTTTCTAGGATTAATGTTCCAAGTGTTTCACAATCAGATCTAGAGCAAAAGAAGGACATTTATCTCAGGAGTGTTGTTGCACATATAAAAGACCCTGAGGATTCTAACCAAGGTAACGTGACAACTAGAGTGGCAGGTGACACAGCTTAAATTGGAAGTTGAATTTGTGTGTGTGTGTGGGCCTCACTGCCCTCTGGTGGTCGTGGGAGCTACCCAGCACTGTTCCTGAGAGATGCCGCTGAATTTGAACTGCCAAGCGCATGGGCCGTAGTCCCGCACTCAACCCCTTACACCACGGGGCTCAGCCTGGAAGTTCCGTTTTTTTTTTTTTTTTTTTTCTTTAAATTGATAGGAAAGATAACTGCTTTACTCTTAGATTATTACTTTTAGGGGTTACCTAATACATCAATCAGTATTAGAGGAGGGCCCAAGGGACTCATACCCGTATGTGAAGAGTGTTTCTCCGCTCTGGTTGAGGGCTGTAACTGCATTTGTGTTTCTGCAAGGGATGTTTTCATCTGAAAAATAGAAAGCAGAGGCACTGCTTCATAATCTTTTTTTTATATTTGAAGTTACTTATTTTTCATACTGTCTTCAGCGTTTAGACGTAAAAACAGGCCTATCAGACACTATCCTGCCTCTTGTCAGGTGCCATTGAGTTGGGGTGCTAACTCATGTACAGCAGCTTTACATCAAACAGAACAAAGCACTACTCAGCCCTTTACCTGTTCATCTGATTGAACCCATTGTTGTAACTGCTATGTCAATCCATTTCATGAAAGTCTTCCTTTTTCTCACTGCTCCTCTAAGTCACCAAACATGATGTCCTTCTCCAGGGCCTCCTCTTCCCTCTGATAATGTGCCCAAAGACTGATTCAGAGTCTCAGAATGCTTGCTTCTAAGGTACTTCTGCCTGTGCTTCTTCCCAGATTTATTCTACTGGGAGTCCCTGATATGCCTCATTTTTTTTTTTTTTAGTCAATATTCTAATCCAAAGGCATCAAACCTTGTGTTTTCTTCATTTACTGTCCAGTTGTCATAGGCCTATGAGGCCACTGAAAACGCTGGGGTGTGGTGCAGGTGCACTTTAATCTTCAAGGTGACAGCTCCTTTTTCTAGCACTTTTCCAGTAGACTTTTCTCGTGTTTTAACATCTAAATAAAGTTCTAGAAAGGCTTGACTACCTTCCAGATGCCGCAAGCTGAGTTTGTCTCCCCAGTTCATTAGAAGCTATTATCAGTCAAAGTGATTAGATTCATTTTCCAGCCCTCGAGAGAGTAGTACTGTTGGCTGATGAGATCATTCTTAAAGGGAAACTTGTGGGCAGAACTGAAAGTACAGAAGGTAAGAAGATACTAATAACATAATTTCTCCTCCTAAAGATCATTATATAATCTGCCATCTTTAGCTATTCCTCCTATTCATTCACCAAAACTTTCTCTAGTACCTTCAGTGATGCTAGACGTGAAGATTAGCAATTGGAAATGCAAGGAGTAAGACAATGTCTTGGTCCTTTGGAAACTCATCTTCCAGAGGAGGAAAAGATAATTACACTATATTATTGATCAGTGATCTCATAGAATTACACATAACGGGCAGGAGGAGCAGGGAAGGAGCATTTCTGTGTGTGTTTGGGGAGAGGGGAAGAGGGAGAAGATCATTAGTTCAATTACTTTAAGATCTATGGCAAACCTCTAGGGACTGCTTTAGGAGAAATTTTGGCCAAAGATCAGAGGAGGCTCCCCTTCCTTTGAAAACTCTTGAATTATTCAGTAGTTTTCTTCTTGTTTGTCTTTCAAGGCTGTGAGTGGAAGGTTTAGAATTCTGAGATAGCAGTCAAGTGAATCTTTTAGCCCAAGTTTGACATTTTTACTCCAGATTTCATTAAGCTGTCGAAAATTACTTGAATTGCTTTCATATGTATCTTTCTGTTAACTAGAAGAAGACTCAGACTTTCAATCTTCTCCCCTTGGCTTTTGCCCTGCTCTAAAGAAAGATTTCAAGTATGGGACAAAATCAGGCCAGAGTCAGAGAAAAAATTTGAACAGAAAGAGTAAGTGTATTGAAGGGGATACTTGGAAATGAAGTCCAAGGGCCGTTAGCCTCGTCTAAGAAAGCCTGACAGAATGTGGATCCAACAGAATATAGCAGCCTTCCACTATAGGCTGGCTTTCTGGTGGGTCTTTGCTACTGGTCAGCCCTCTATAGTGTTCCTCCTCTTTCCAGGTGTGAGCACGCCAGTGTCCAGGACTTACATGCTGTGTGCCGTTGTCTCAGATCCAAAATCGAAAGTCTGGTCAGTCACTGTGGTGTGGCAAGTGTGACTATCTTGTCTTTCTTCATCCAACCTTCACTGTCTCTGGTCTATTCCATTGATAGGAAATGTGACTTATCTGCCTTTTGCCTTCCTTGCTTGAACCATTGTAAAGATCTGGTAGAACTAGAGACATCTACCTCCTCTGCCCCAATCTCTCCCCCACCATGAAAGGACAAATAAAAATTTAGTCTATATTGGACTGAGCCCCCTGTGGCGTAGTGGTTGAGTGCGGGACTGCGGCCCATTGGCTTCGCGGTTCAAATCCAGCAGCAGTTCTCTGGGAGCAAGATTGGGTAGCGCCCCCCCCCAAAAAAAAATTACTCTATATTAAAGCTTTTTGCAAGAGACTTGTTCATTGCTTTTCTTCCCATGAGGTGACTGAGCTTGCTTTTTATTCATATCCTAGAGAGTTGACATTTTTGAAATCAATTCATGTTGTCTTTATCATTTGGGGCATGAAGAAAAGAAAACTTGCACACAATTATAGATGAGCTTTAACTCATGTTCTAGCATCTCTAATCTCTCCATTCTGTTATTCTTCTCCATTGTCAGATAACGTATTTTCAATAAAGAACAGGGTATGATTATTTAGTATGGAGGAGAAGCAGTATATTTTAGTGGTTGGGAGAGTAAAGTGTAGTCCTGGGCTAACCTTTGATTTACTCTCTGGCATACCTACTTAGTGACTGTGTCCTTGAGCCAGTAAAACTTGTGCCTCAGCTTCCTGACTTATAAAATAGAAATAAGAATAAGGCCTTGTTTATGTGAATATTAAATGTGCAAGAACAATGTCTTAGAGAACAGTACCTGCCCATAGGAACTGACATTTTTTAACACTTTTATTTGATGCTTAATTATTAGCAGGATACTTACTATTACCAAAAAAGTCTCTGTGTGTGTTTGTATGTGTATAGTGTTAGACTTAACAGCTCTTACAGTACTCATTGAGGCTGTGACTCATGACCCAAAGAAGCATGTTAAACTCACAGCTGTTTCAAAGCATTGCGTGCTGGACAAACTGCCTGGTGTATTTGCTCCTCATCCATCCACTGATCCCCACAAGCTGAATGAATATCTCATGCTGATCGCTGATGATTTTCTTAAGAAATAGACAAGTATGTCTTGACAGGAGATGAAGTTTAAAAAATTTGCATGCAGTGATTCATTAAGATTGACAGCAAGGGGCTGAACCCCGGTGGCATAGTGGTTGTGCACGGGACTGCGGCCCACTGGGACGGAGGTTCAATTCCAGCAGTGGGGCTGGGCCTCCTACTCACACCACCGGAGAGCAGTGATGTCCTCCCCCCCCCAAAAAAAAAAAAAAGGTTGACAGCAAGGTCCAAATTGATAGAACCTTCCCTGCTGGTTTTATGGATGTCATCAGCCTTGATAAGACTGGAGAGAATTTCTGCCTGATCTGTAATGCCAAGGGTCACTTTGCTGTTCCTTAGTTTACACCTGAGTAGGAGAAGTGTGAGTTGTGCCAAGTAGGAAAGCTCTTGGTGGGTACAAAAGGAACCTCTCACCTGATGACTCAGGACGCTCACACCATCGGCTTTCCTGATCCCCTCATCATGGCGAATGACACCATTCAAACTGATTGGGAGACTGAAAAGATTACTGATTTCTTCAAGTTCCGCAC
>PVJH01032442.1:0-22619 GCA_004026705.1 Nesogale talazaci | reverse complement strand
AAATTGACATGAGATTGCATAACTGCCACAGTACATATGTTGCCATCATCATTTTTAAAGCATTTTCTTCCTACTTGAGTCCTTGGTCTCAGTTCCTCATTCTTTAATCAAATAAGATTAAGAGAGTTAAAGAAGAAGAAGGCCTTAAGAGGAAAGCCTTGTGATCTACTTCCAAAATATAAATACTCATCATCCTAGATAAGAAAGCTGAAGCTGTATTCAGCCTTAGGACACAGAAACACTAGTAAATAGTCTCAATGTTGAAATTTCTTTGCCCATCTTTCTTAAAGAATTTTTTTTTAATGGGCCAAACATGCAGGGTCAGTTTTCCTTCTTTTTAAATGTACATGTATATCTATCCTTTTAAAACCCAGTTCAGACATTTCCTCATTTTGTGTTGAATGGAGCCAGATACATTTTCTTGAAAACACTCTCTTCCCTTCATGACTCTTTCCTCCTTAATCTTCTAATGGTTTCAGAAAGAACCCCAGAGTAATATCATAGACCATGAGGTGAAGCTTAACTTATAAAAGTTCAGAAGAAGTAATAATATAAAATTCACAGATGTTAGATTTTATTTGTTAACATTGCCACTCTTCTATATTCAGTATATATTGTAATGAATGACTTAATTATACTTCTAACTTGAGGCTTTTCACAAAAGATGCAAATTTAGAAAGCAATAAATGGCTCAAACAAATGTGTGTGGGTGATATATACACTTGTTACATATGTATGTGAAAAGAAGAGTGAGTTCTGATATGATGGTTGATACTTGAATTCTCAACCTGTCTTATTCTACCCACCCCCACATTTTTTTCTTCTTTGTGTTACTCTAGGTAGACCAGAGAAACAAATTCATAGATATTCATATGTGTAAGACAGAACTTTATATCAAGGAGTAATTATGTATCAACAAAACATGCCATCCCGGTTCAGACCAAGTTCATCAGTTTGATATTGGGCCATAAGTCTGAGATGAGACTTCCTCTTCAGACACACACAGCACATGCAGTGACACCAAATGCAGGAATATCACTGTGGATCCAATAGACACATCTCAAGGGCTCTGGTTACCATCATCATGGTTCCATGCGGCTTTTCAACAGGAAGATGCAACAGAAGGAGTGTGTCCTGCATCCAGGGAGGAAGAAAGGAAACTCCCAGAATTCTCGTGAGAAGGCCACACCCACAAGGAGGCATCAATCAGGCTTTCTTCTCCCTTAAACTGCTACAATGTCAGAAAACCACTGGGGGTCACTATGAGTCAGCAGTGACTCAATGCCAATGAGTTTTGTTTGTTTGGTTTGGTTTTAAAGAGGGAGGAAAAAATCATTTTTCTAGTGTTTCATACTATTGTCATTTTATCTGTTCCCTTTAGCAGAAATATACAAGCTATTTTGGGTTTTTTTTTTTTTTTTGGTGTGTGTGTGCTTCTGTATGTGTGTTTCTCCACACATGGGCAATACAAGGGACTATTGACCATGTAAAGATTTAAATCAAAGTCAGTTGCTGTGATGTCTACCTCATCCCATAATGACCTCATGGATGGCCGAGTAGAAAACTCTGCTCTGCAAGATTTTTCAGAAGTGCTATCCCAGCCCTTCCTGCCCAGGTCTCTCTGGGAAGATTCACACTTTCAAACACTCAGCAGCCAAGACTGTTCACTGTATAGCATGAGGAGATTTTAATGATTTATTATCCAGAGGTTTCTCAGATTTGGTAAAACTGCCAATCTGAGGACATTCTTAGCAAGAGGAATAATAATAATGACAGATATAATATCAGTATAAAATGTCTTAACATGGTTGGTCAGGTATAGAAATCCTGTGAGAGTGAACACTCTAAGGATATATTATATTTAAAAAGAGGGCAACTAATGGGCACTGGGAGATATATTTTATTTTGTCCAGGCTTCAATGGCATTAATTTTTCCACCTTGCCAGCTGAAGGCAAAACTAAAAGCCACTTACTCAATGATCTGCTCTTGTTTGTTATAGGTGTTTTATTATTACCATGTTATTCAAGTCTGGGAAACATGATTGAATCGTAAGTGAATGAAACAACTCTTTGCTTTTTAAAACTAGCTAGGTTTTTGGAGTTATTAAGTCTGCTAAGAAACAGTTTGTTGCTGTCTTTAGACTCCAAGCGCACTTACTATATAAATCTCAACATAAATAAGATTCTAAATTATGCATTCTTTAGGACTGTTTAGAAGTTGTGACATTTCTTTGTCACTCTTTGAGTTTTTGTTTTGCCTTAATAGTTAGAGTCTTGACTCTAGAAGGGAAAATACAGTCAGTAGTCTTTCTTCTTCCCTACGTCCTGCTGTTACAGTGGTTTGATATGTCGAGTACCACGAATGCATATGATTTACTGAGTGGAGCAAATGGTTATGTACTGGACTACTAACCATGAAACTGGTAGTTCAAACCCATCGGAAAGCACTTCTGAAAGATGAAAGCCTTTGAAAATCCTGTGGAGCAGAAAATCCTTCTCTGTTCTAATGGGCTCACCATAAGATGAAAAGATCTTGATAGCCACTAGAAAAATCAAAAGGATAGTTGTACCAGAAAAAAAAAACAAATTGAAGAGCCAGAAATTTAGAACATTTTGGAAATGCACTACTATCCTCTGTGTTTACTTTTCACTCTACATCATCATTACTTGGACTGTAGACATCCATGTTGAAAAAAGTACATTTTTCTCACCTCCACTCCACTCAAGTCTCATTCTCTTGATCCTGTCAAAGGTGCATTTATTTTACCAAGAACTCAGTAAGTCAGTGTCAGGATTTATCTTCCTATTTTTACATATGGACAAATAGATCAACTTTCAATTATCAGGGATACAGAAAAGGAAAGAAAAATAAATTTATCATAGATCTTAATTTGGTCAGTGACTTCAGCCTTGCCTTCCCTTCCTTGTAACAATTGTCAAGGAGCAGCAAGAAAATCTAAAAAGTGACTTAACTGAGTAATAATATTATTAATATTCATGATAGGGTCTTCTTTGGTGCTCAAAGTGTTTTCACATTTATCACCTCATATGGTATTCATAATGTCTCTGTAAGAGTGTGTGCTTTTCTTCCTCTTTAAACAGAGGAAACAGAGATTGAAAGTTTAGAGAACTTGTCTAGTACTCGGTGATGCCTCTGCTTCTCTAAATTAGGCTCCTTATAGAGGCCAAGTTTAATATCACCACATCATTCTTTTATCAGCATGTCCATATTTTACAGGTTGACAATGAAGTAATGAATAGGAGATATGAAAAGAACAAATCTGCTTTTTGGTCCGATGTTTTAAAACTTTCTCATAATTTCTTATAAAGATCTTGAGAATTCAAATCTGTGGCTCTCTTGAGTCAGGTTTAAATTTTTATAAATCTACTTTATCCTTTCACTGCCTCTTCCCTTGTTACTGTGTGTGTGTGTGTGTGTGTGTGTGTGTGTGACTAATTTTGCTCGAAGAAGAAAGAAGAACCAAGAAGCAGGAAGGCCAAAGTTGGGGAATGCAGAGGCAAGTAAATCTTAAGCAGCCAGTCAGGCTCATGGCTACAGAGTCAAATCAGTCCATGGTCCATAGCCAATGTCAGGTTGCTGATAGCTCCTAGGGTTGGAAGGAAATATGGTGAGTCTGTGAACCAGATGCAGGATCTGGATCAGCGAGAAAAAGGGCAAGCTTCTGCACAGCAGCAATTTCTGTAGGAATAAGCAACAACTCCAGTGAACCTTCCTTCTTACTGTATTAGGGCTGTGACCTGATTCATGAAATAACACTCTAATCTTCTCACCACTGTTGGCTGCTCACAGCAGAGCCTGTCATAGAGCCCATGATATTGTGCTAGATCACATCGTGGGGGAAGCTTCAACTATTAAATTGAGGATCCTGGAACAGCCCACTTGACACAAAACCCAACTACCACAGTGGTTTCTTATTCTAGTGTGCAGGCCTGAGAGTCCTTGAATGGTGAAAACAATTAATGCACTTGGCTACTTACTGAAAGCTTGAATGTTCATCTCCACCCAGTGGTAATGCCACAGGTGATCTATTTCTAAAGTTGTCATTGAAAACTTTCTAGAACACAGTTTTACTCAGGCACACATATGTTGACCATAGGTTGGAGTCAATTCACTGACCACTGGTGTTAGTCTTAGCCTGTAGAAGAGTAATCAAGAGTAAATGCTATAGCTAAAGACATCCATCATAATGTATAATTTACAATTTTCAAAGCTATTGGTCATATATATTGTTTAATCACAGTTATGCATTTTATAATATAGACTACAACATATTAACTGAAAATTGAAAAGTTCTACTGAGAACCAGATGTCTTTACTGAGGTCCATTTAATAAATTTAAAAAATTGTAAATTAGGTGGGAGTTTACTTTTTGAGTCATCAACTTGGTATTCTATGGTTTAAACTATTAATCAAACTCACCAATAATTTACCCTTCCTCTATGACTTGCTTTCTCTTCTCTCTTCTATGGACTACCCATTTTCTAACCCCTGTTAGAAGCTAACCCCTGTTAGTATTCTTGTCTATCACTTTATTTCTCATATTTCTCATCCCCGAGCCCCTCATCTCACCTCAGTAAACTCCAATGTCTGTTCTCTTTGTTATGAAAGACTTTATTGTTATTTTCTCCTCTGCTGTAACAGTAGTCCCATATATTAAGTACTTCCTAACACATGCAAATAAAAAGGGAAAATTTTATTCTTTTTTTTGGTTTGTTTGTTTTTTAATCATTTTATTGGAGCTCTTACAGCAGTTATAACATTCCATATGTTAAATGTATGAAGCACATGTGTTTATATGTTGCCATCACCATTTCTAAAATATTTTTTACTTGAGCCATTGATATAAGCTTCTCTTTAAAATTTTTAAAATCATTTTATTGGGAGCTTTTTGAGCTCTAATCATAATAATCATACTTATTTTCCTTTTTTGTGTGTTTTTTTATGAATCATTTTATTGATAAGCATTGTATGAGTCCCCAATAAAATGATTTCTAAAAAAATAAATAATTAATACATTTTAAGAAAGGGAATGTTAATTCTTAAAGCACTGTTTGTAGGCCTCATTCTCACCTCCCTATTCTCATCTTGCTGAAGAATTCAGAACAAAATATGTATACAACTCCTGGAATTGAGAGGAGATACACAGAGGAAAAAAGAAATGGAACTATCAGTCAGACAATACTTTCCATTTTATCCATACAGGAAAATACTCCCAAAGCATATACTGTGTTATCACTGACTTTGCAAATTTGGTTTTGTGCTAATTTGGCTTGACCAGGATACTTAGTAGTTAGTCCATTGACTCCCCCATGAGGTGGCCTAACATTGAAAATAGCTCATGATGGAATCTGTTATGAGCAACCAAGCAGTTCCAGGAAGATTAGGTTAAAGTCACAGTCTTAAGGGTGTGGTCTACTTCACTTATATAAGGAGATGCTGTGGACAACTTCCTCACCTCTTGTTGGTATGGATCCTGTATCTGACTCATTGAACTCTGGCTTTTTGCAAGAATCAAGGACCCTTCATGTTGTCTGCTGATCCTGGGTACCATCAATATGTGCTGTCTGATCTGATTTCCTATTTTGTTTATTTACTGGTTTGTCTTACTGTTTCCTGCTTTGTACTCTAACTTCCTTGTTTGTGAGCAGAGCAGGTATGTGAGGTAAAACAAGTCTCCATCTCAACTTCTGACCCATGGGTTTGAGGCTTAATGGATTTGCCTGCTTCTACAAAGAGATGAACCACTGAGCCACATTCTTGATATAAATCTTTATATATATATATATATATATATACACACACACAAACCTATATGTATATCTATGTAATCTAAGTCTATATCTATAGCTGGTTTTGCTTCTCTTTAGAATCCTACTTAACACACTGACCAAAGGAACTCCTAACTTTGTGAGAGTTACTTGGAACAACTGTGAAGCAGTTAGAAAATGAGCCAAGACTATGAACAGGTGCTATTATGTGTTAGATGCTGTGGAAAGAGGAGGTGCTGGGAAACACCTAACTATGATGTTCTCCTTAAATAATTGAATTCACATTCACTCTGTGACCGCAAAACAAAACCAATTGATTTGGCTGTGGTTATTGTGGATTTGACCATCAAAATTAGTTCCAACTGTGTAGTTGTTTCTTAGGTTATTCCTCCAACTTCTGTCAAAAGCTACTGAGGAAATACTCGTTAGCTTGACAGCATTTTAATTCTGTTGGCAACGTAATCTTGTACTGCCCAGAAGGTTTAGAATATCACCCAAACACTTTCCAGTCGATTCCCACATGGATTTTTCACTCAGGGAAAAAATGAAATATATGTAGACATATTTCTGAACATGTTGGTATAAAAACAGGGATTAAATTTTACTCACCACACTCCTAACTAAATTTCACAGATGTTTTATGAGAATTAAAGATTGTAAAGCACTTAGAACAAAAGAGCAAGTGCAGTGATTACCTTAAACTCGGTTTTAATGTCAGGAAAGTTATGGCATCTGTTACCAAATGGAATTTCAAATTAACAAATCTCTACAACCTGTTCACACCATTAAACAAAACTCTGATATTTAAATGTCTAAATTGTACAACTTTCAAGTAATAGCCATGTATTGATTTGTGCTGAGATTTAATACTCTCACATGGAATGTCTATATTGGGAAGGACATCTTTGAATAAGACAAATTGTTTCCCAGATTCCCAGTCTGGCCCTCCAATTTGAAGATCTTAGTTGACTGCCCATAGAGTTATCTGTTCACTGTAATTTTACATAAAATTATTCTATTTTTCTACCAACATAGAACATTCAAATTCCAAAAAATTTAACTCAAAAAAAAAAAAGCAACCAAAATAAGGGGTAGTGAGATTGTTAATCACTTTCCCTGGGGAAGTTTTCTTTCTGAATTTTAGAAGGATTCCTTCATCCAAATTCATCTTATATATATTCCCTATCAGGTATAAAATGCTGTAGATTGAGATGGATCAGGCTAATAGTTGCACTAGTGTTTTACCCCAACTTGTGGACAAATTCAGTCTACGAACTTAAATCAGGGTGGCTGTTCTAAGCCCAAGTGGACATCAGTTCACATCATGTAATTTGGCAGAGTTGGCCCCAAAATGAACTTGCCATGGGTCTGACCTTCCTAATCATAGATGGGAGAGGAAATAAGAGCACACATACAGGTGAATACGAACTTGTGAATACGAACTTCACACACGTGTATTTTAAAACACTAGCGTTTCCCTTTTTTTTGTGGATGAAATAGGAATTTTCGTTTTATGGAGTAGTATTATGTATATTGTTTAGCAATAAACATCATGTAAAATGGCATCATTGTTCATTACCATTCTCTGTCTTGACTGAGAAAAAAACCCAGTGACTATCCAAATAATCTGTGTATTTAGCATTAGTTAATCCTTCTGAAAAATAAGTAAACTCTAGGCATAAAAGCATCGTCAATAGCTATATGAGTTCCACTGCATTTAGTAAACCATACATAAATAAGGGTGGGGTGGATTTGGGGTGGGGAGAAGTATAAAGAAATAACATTTCCCCAAAGAACACACTTTAAAACTAATGCATTTCTTAGACCATTGACAAACTTCCAAGAATTCTTTGTAAACCAGTGTAAATGTATGTATACAGTGTACGCAAAGTAAGTATGCATTCTGGACTGCATCTTTGCAAGGCTTGTCTCTCTCTCCAAAACAACCATGGACCACTGCCCCACTGGGCAGACCTAATCTCCTATCTAGGACAGAAGGTCCTGGAAGAACCCCCTGCCAATTAAGGACAACAGGCTGGGAGCAGTGGGTCAGGCAACTAGTGTCAATGTCAGCGGGTTTGAATCAGAAAACTGCAAGTGACAGAGAGGTGGGTGAATGTCAGGAAGCCTCTGTCACAGGGGCCATTTGCTAGCATGATGAAGCACTGCGCAGGACCACGGAGAATGCGGTTGCTGTAAGGGAATATTTGTGCATTTTACAATAAGAATATTATTTTACTGTTAATTAAATTTTCTTAGTAACTGGTGCCTTGAAATATACAGCACAACCTTTTTAAAAAGGTCATATACCTATATAAAACATACACACACCAAAAATGCTAAAAAGCAATACAATTTTCTAAAAGCAAAATATTCCTTTGGGGGCTGAGCCCAGGTGGCGTAGTGGTTGTGTACAGGACTGCGTCCCACTGGGATGGAGGTTCAATTCTAGCAGTGGGGCTGGGCCTCCTACTCCCACCACCAGAGAACAGTGATGCCGCCCCCCAAAAATATTCCTTTGTTAAATCAAAAAGGGGGGGAACTACAACGATGTGAAGTTTATGTTAAATGCAGAAGAGTTTTGGTTAAAGCACTTATGTGTCTATGGTCAAGGTAAATATTTTTTTTTTAATTCTAAATGTAGTTTCTATTTGAATAAATGTGAACTCCCTCTAACAGAAACATTCAAATCTGACTGTGGCGAGCCTGGTATGAGGAGATACTACACTGAAGTTCTAACTCATTTTTCTCTGTTCATCTGTAGTTTCCACTTTCAGGAAATTTGAAAATATTTTACTTTACAGGATAAATAACGTGATACAACAAGCACATTTATGCTTTGTAAATAGAATAACTATAATCCATGAGAAATACTTGTTAAACTTTCTTACCAATAACTTTTTTTCCTCTTTATTTTTGGGTCAAGGGTAAATTCTCCTATAGATTTTAGAAAGGATGAAATATAATTGCTAGGTGAGTTATTAAATATGTAGTTTTGCAAACTTTGTCTACTCAACAGTGAAATTGGGGAAATAAAATACTATCCCAGAATATACTGTGATTACCAGATAACTATCAGATATATCTGTGTTTCTGATTTATAGAGAAGTGAAAATAAATCATTTTCTTTTATAATCATTTTTCCTGTTTTCCCAGTTAGGCCTCTCCACCTAGTTTTCTTTTGGTTTGTAGCTTTACTTACTCTCCCCCATTATGAGATTTAACCCACCCATGTGTTTTCTTATTAAGAAAGAGGGTGAGAAACATTCAAGTACAAAGATTTTAAAGACTTAGAAAGATCAATTATTAAGATACCTTTTCCTCCCCAGCATATTGAGAGTTCCATCTTCAAAGTGTATGCTTAGTTCATTCTGTTGAGAAAATTAGAAAGTTGAGCATATTTATACCAGTCATGGAGAATGAGCATATTGTTAAATAGGTCATTTCCAATTTTAACAATTCCACCTCCAATTCCATTCAGCTCCTGTGACACAGAAACCTAGTTTGCCTCCTCCTGGGAGGGGTGAAGCCCGGAGCAAGCAATCCCAGGAGTGGGACCCAGGAAGCCTGGGATTTCGCCCTTACTTAAGAACAGCTTCTCCAACGCACTTGAGGCTCCCAGTGGATGTGAGAGTGGGCCACCAGGGAAGGGAAAATTATTTAAAACATAAAGGGAAATTCACCAAATGTATTAACTGCTTTGGATGAGGGAGGCTGAAAAAATGAAAGTTGCTAGGAAAAATAATTAATTTAAAAAAATGAAATAAGACCTTGGATTTGTGCTCCTATACGTTCATTCATCTCTAAGAACATCTAGCAGACCACCCACACATTATTTCCCTAGTAAAATTTATATTGCGTAATTAAGCTCCAGGATTTCTTTGTAAAAACCATTATTTTACAGTTGGCAAGGATGCCAAAGACTGATGCCAATGAGGTTCTTCTCACTGGAATATGTCTATGAATTTCTTGGTGTTGGATACAGCTTACAGAAGCTAAGAACGTATTCATTATGCTTTGTCCTCGATTCACAAAAACAAAACAAAACAAAACACAGAGTTGCTAAAACTTCCTGCCAAGTTTCTTCACATTGCTCTCTGAATCACCTTTCACTGCCCACACAATTTGTAGGAGTTACACAAGAAGAGAATAAAGCTGATAGTAAAAGCTTTCAAGGAATAACAATGGTTACTGATACAGAGGCAGATAGCAGAGTAAATTGGGTCATTGACCTTGAACCTCTAAAGGCCTGAGGTTACGAGTGAAATGATCACAGAGGTTTTGCTTCAGAAATTAGTACTCATGTTGATTCATTTTGACAGGGGAAGGCGAGAATGCCGGTGACTAAATTAAATAGAATTAGATTGTTATGCCTAAGTGGGGCATCTGCTGAGGATAAAGCTTTTTCCTCATCCATCTTGACCTCATGAATACCCAAGTTGGTTGTGTTTTGTTTTGTTTTTTAATAATACATGGCTTAAAAATAGTTTGGAGATGCCACAGAGGCTATCAAGATAGCACAAGAGACTAAAAATTCATAGTGGCTGCACTGGGTTCACAAAAATAGCCTTAATATTAATTACAGTTGAATGGCAATTCTTGAAACTTAGTAGATTTATCCTGTTTCACCAAAACATATCTTTAAGGTCATATTCCACCTGGCCTTTTATTTTCACACCTCCCCAGGATTTGGTAAGCTCTATCTCTTCATTGGACACAGGTGCTGTGTCTTCCATGTAAGTTTTGACAAGGAGCTTGCTAAGTTAGGGAAGGAGAATTATGCTTCATAAACCACATTTTTAATGGAAGGGAGGAACCAAAATAAAAGAATGCTAGCTTGGGAGCAGTCATATATCAGGCATTTATGTTTATGTCCAGCTCATCAGAGAATGGTTTCCACAGCGCTTCCAAACTAAGAAGGACTTTTCCAAACAAAGTCCTTTCAATCTACTTCCATAAATCAGGCAATGAATGAAGGGTATGATCTGCCATGCATGATGGAGTTTGCAGTGCTGGGGTGCACAGCACTTCTCTCACTTTCTTATGGGGTAACTGTGAGTTGGGGGCACATTAGTTGGGGAGTTAGCAACAATAACATTATTAAATATAGATGGACTGATTTTTTAAAAATAAATCTTCCTTTTGAGATATAATACCTCACACAATCACAGCATTGTATGCATTTTTCCCACTAGGTGAGCATCCAGCAACTTGTTCTGAATCAGTGCACCCAGTGGCATGGCTTGGGAAGGTTCTCTCTCGTCACGGAATTTTACGTAAATGCCAATTTCACTCAAACTTCATTTTTTGTGTATGTAATAGCCAATTTAGTAGAACACATGAAGCTGTGAGATTTTTGTTTCCAGCTCAGGAAAAAATACCACAGCAACTGCTTATAACGACAGCACTATGGGAAAATCTATAGCAGTTTTCTTGTTTCAGAAAAGGTGAAATGTCGATTGATTTGTCAATTGACAAACCTCATTCTGGATGTCCATTAACTTCCAGAATGGAGAAAATGTCAACAGTATTCATGCTTTGACAGACTTTTGAAGAGATAGGGAAGATCGGTACTCTCTTGGAGCTTGGTTCAGCAAATTTTAATGAAAGATTTGGGAATCAGAAGGGTCGCTGCAAAATGTGTGCCTCAATTTCTGATTGACCTGCAAAAATAGCATAAAATTAAAACATGCCATGCTTTGAAAAAACAACTCTAGAGTGAACTAGACTTTCCGCCACCAGGGCTCTCCCCCCTCCAAGGTCTACTGGTGACGAAACATGGTGCTATTCTTATAATCCCCAAATCAAACATCAATCAAGTCAGTGAAAGAGGCTTTCATCAGCCCCCCTACTTCCACCCCCTCCCCCCAAAAAAAACTTCATCAAGTGAAATCCAAGTTCAAGGAGATGCTCATTTGTTTTGTTTGATGTGAGGAGGATAGTTCAGACTGTTAATTAAGCTATCCATTTACAGGTCCAGAAAAGATGGTGAAACAGTCTGAGACAAAAAAAGACCTGAACTGTGGCAGATAATTAACTGATTTTACCACCAGGACATTGCACCTGTTCACGCAGTTATTCCAGTGTGCCAGTCCTTGGCACAAATAGCATGCCTCTCTGCCCCTACACACCTGACCTTGCTCCATGTGATTTGTTTCTGTTTCCATGAATGTAAAGGGATATATGAAAGGACTGGGGTTTGACAATGTAGAAGAAGTCAAGAACAAAATGTGGGAGGTGGCTATCAGCTGTCCAGATGAGTTTGAAATATGTCGCCAAGAATAAAATCACGGATTTGATAAATGCATTAAGTGTAGTAGAGAGCATTTTAAAGGTGATAAAGTTGTTTTGTCAATAAATAAATTAATAGCTTTCTTTGGGGGGGGGAAACTCCTTTGGGGGGTATCTCCTTGTAAACCCTTCAACAGTTATCTCTAAGAGCCAAAGTGTTAGTCATAAGTGTTATTTTTCTAATGTAAAATCCTCATAGGTATTGAAAATATATTCAGACTGTATTTTTCTTTTCTTTTTTTTTTTTTTTGGGGGGGGGGCGCATCACTGCCTCTGGTGGTCGTGGGCGCTACCCAGTGCTGCTCCTGAGAGCCGCCGCTGGATTTGCACCGCCAAGCCCCCAGGCTGCAGTCCCACACTCAACCACTTATGCCACCAGGGCTCAGCTCCAGACTGTATTTTTCAACCACATACCTCAGTATGCTTGTCCTGGGACTTGGTGGGTTACTTTTTTAAGATTCCTGCTCCATTAATACTGATATAGCCACTCAGAATCCCACTTACAAATGGAAACAGTAAGCAGTGGATTCAGAGTAGAAGCTAGTCTTTGGAGACATATGCATGGTTGAATTTGAATGTTAGCTCTTCTATATTCTGTCCATGAACTTTATTTACACAATTGCTAACCTCCCACTCACACTTATTTTCTCATCGGCTCAAAACAAAATAAAACAAAAATCCAGTTGCTTTCGAGTTGACTGCAAATGATCAAAATCCATGTGTCTCAGAGTAGAACCTTAGTTATCTCAAACCCCTTTAGATGGACTGGAACCTCTAACATTCTGCTTAGCAATCTAATCTATTAACTGCTAGCACTACCAGGACTGCATCCTCATCTGCTGACAATTCTTCACATGTTTGTTCAGTGGTTAAGAAGTTGACTGTAAACTGTGACTTGTCCCCACCAAATCCACTGTCTTTCAATTTGCTTAACAATTTGTTTCAGTAAAAATTAGATCCCTGGAAAGCCCATAGGGCAGTTATACTCTGTTCTACAAATTCTCTATGAGTCAAAATCTACTTGATGGACAGCAGCAGGTAACATCGGGGATATCTCTGTCACTGGGATTTATGCGAGTGAAATGCAAACAGCCTGATTCAGAATTGGTTTCTATCTGTTATTTTGGGACACAAAGAGAGCATTTCTTAAGTCTTTAAAGAGATGAAGACCAGGCAAGGGAACAGACACAGACAGCTGAGGGTGATCCCCAAGGTGAGGCTACAATGGCACCCAACAGTTCAATGAGACCCCAAGCTTCAGGAAGGGCATTGATGTGCAAAGGAAGCCATCAAAAAAGCAGGTTGGGTGGTAGATCAAGCTACTGGTGGGACTATGGAATCTGGCAGGGGATCACATTTGGGACACACAAACTTCTAGTTAGAAGAGCTTACAAGATTGGTTCAAGGTCCTCTGACAAAGGTCAAAGCTCAAATCAAATGCACTGTCATCAAATCATTGTGACATTATAAGACAGGGTGGAATTTTCCATGAATTTCAGAGGCTATAACTGTTAACAGTCAGAGTGTCTGCTGATTACAAACTGCTAATCTTGTGGATTTTCAGGCCTACATGATCCCCCTCTACCACTGGTGTAGTCAGGGGCAAGGCGATAGGGAATGATTCCTGCTGATGGGACCTCCATCAATGACACCTTGAGACTGTCCTTCTCTGGGCTTCCAGTGAGTGGTGAGGGCAATTCACTCTCCAAGGCATTCTGTAAGAGGACACAATTATCAACCATCTTGGTCAAAGATCAGAAAACATTCAGTGGAAGCTTAATCTCTGTGGGGACTCTGCAAATGGTTTGGGGGCTTTCACAGCCATCCAAAGTCTTTTGTAAACCAAGGCACACAGAATTTAATCTCTCATGCATAATTCCCAAAAAGAATTTTCAATCAAAGACTATCTTTTTAAAAGAGGGGAAAAAAGTCAACTCATCCTAAGGTTTCAGAAAGAGGCCAAGAAAGATCCAGACAGGGAAAGGACTGAGAACTTCTCTTTAGTCTCTCTGAATTTGAATAACAGTTACTATGCCTGGTCTACAGTTGGGAAAGAGATGAGGATCTTGGAATTTTATAATTTATTTTACTTAAACCTCTTGTCTCCATGCAATTTGTTTCCATTTACATTAATAAATAAATTTGTGAGGGGAAATGGCTTTTGCTTATTTCTGTTTCATTCTGAACCTTACAAGATAACAGAGTTGGTCACAACAGAAGTAAATGGTGTTCCTCATGTGTGTCAGGAAATCCCAGTTTGTTCAAAACTGTCAGGCCCATATTCTGAGAAAGTTGTAGAGAGGGAAAGATGATCTGAAAATTTGCACTTGCATATTTTAGGGTTCACCTAGCATCTAAGCACTTTATGCACGTTTTAAATGAACCCTGATTAGACATCCTTTGACAAAGCTATCATTATACTATTAGGTAGATGAACAAAGTGAAACTCAGAGATCTGAGTATTTTGATAAAGTTGGTTTGACAAAAAAATATTGTTAAAATTCATCTTTAACCTTTTAAGATGACTGGAGTGGTTGATTTCTGTTTTCCTCCTTTTAATGAAGTACTTTTATTAGAGAAATTATGATGTGGCATGTATTTTATTGACATGGGAAATGATTAAGGCTGGTAATATTGCCTAGTATTATTTCAATTAGACACTCCATTAAGAATTTAAAGAATTCCAAACCCATGACTTTCTGCAACTTGTTGTCTGACCTTGGAAATCTCTTATTCCCTTATGACCATGTCCCCATTCTTAAAAAATATATATATAGCATGTCATGAATAAGGAACTGAAGTGCTAGTGTGGCCTTAAGTAGAAGAGATGTTTGGGATGAGGGGTGAGGATGGGAGCAGTTATTTTCTTCTTTGGGGACAGCCCGAAAATTAAATATTTTTGAAAGACAATAAAGGGATGCTGTGAATTTCAATTATTTTCCATTTCCATGCTGCCTCCAAACTTCCTGATTCCAGCTGGGATTGTGATCAAAAATGCAAAAACATATGTAGAAAAGTTATTCTTGTGGAACATCTGACCGGAAGCAGGAAATGCAAGATATCTCGTGGGACTGCTGGATATCAAAATATGCCCAGTCCAACACTGCACACACAGAGTAGTTTGTTTGTCAGGCTCTCAGATAAAGAGAATTATGGAAGATTTTGACATAGACACAGGAATGTCCCTCCATAGGTTGGATTCCTGGGCACTTCCATTATCACTCTGACCTTACAAGGTCTCCCGTAATCTCCTCCAGTTTCATTAAACACATCTACAAAAGAAGGCTTAATAATAACAGCAACTTTAAAGCACATATATTTTGTAAAGGCCTGTTCATGAAAAAATCCAGTCATTATTAGCCCTTGAAAAATAAGAGAGAATGTACACTTAGATAATAACTGCTAGGGGTGATCATAGCCATTCACTCCAGGTCTACGTTCAAATAAAACTGTTGTCTGAATTTAAAATGACCCAAACTCATTGCTGTTTAATAGTTTCTGACTCATACGCATTCAGTTTTTTCCTTTAAGACTTATAAATATTTATTTGAGCTTTTCTAGAAAAAATAAACTTCATTAAAACGTGTTTTAATTACAGTGCTGTTCCATTGTCACTTCATTTTAAAAAAACTTCGAAGAAATAGAAGAGAAATGATCTTTAGGATTCTAGCCAGGTATTCTAAATCCATCCGTCATAAAATCACTGGTACTCAGCAGGCAAGTGGAAAAAGGATACCTTTTAACCTCAACTGGCATAGCGGTGTGTATTTATTTTTCAGAAGTGAAATATAAACAGCCATGCTGAGAGCCAAGGGTTTTATGAATAAAAGAGATTCCATATACACATACACACATACATATAAAACTTTCCCCAACGGGCCACCAAGGATTTACGTAGATGTGAACTCTATTTACTGGGAGCATTAAGGAAATCGTGGCTTTTTAACAAGTTACTCATGCCTGGAAAAAGTCCCAGATTTGCAAGTTATCTGAGATTCTTTGCCAACTGTCCGTGGGAATCAGTGGAATGGGAAAAGTTCAAATTTGTTTGAAAAGTACTTGCTTAATGGAAAATTAAAGTTAGAAAAAAATGAAGAAAACCAGCAATCACAGTGCTATCTTTTGGTTAAATAAGAAAAAAAAAAAAGTTTGACTTGCTTGTTTCATTTTTCCTTAGTTTTATTTCAAGAAAAAAATTATATAATAAAATCTTTCATTTTAACATTTAACATAGCCACCTAAAGTCACATTTAGGATTTTATTTCAGTCATCTATGTTTGGTTAGCTAACAGGAATATAAGATTTTGGTTCATGCCATAAAATCAGATGATCTGCCGTGGCCTCTTATCATTCATTTTCTGAAGGCTTTATTTTTCATAAGCTCTGTTCCAAAAAACTGCAGTGTGGTTTCATTGTCAAAGCTATTTTCAAAATTATACATGACTACATGTAGAAGCTAATTTTAAAAATTGCCATGTGCAGTTTACAGTTAAAAAAATAGCAACAATCTTACCTGATTAAATATTTTTGAGATGCCTGACACTCTCTTGCCTGCTTTTATATATTAACTGCTTGCCAGTGTCACCACAGCTTTATCAGGGAAATGCCACTTTCCTCTCCTTTTATAGTGGTGGAAACGGAGTCCCAGAGAGGGGAAGGCACTTTTCTACATTGCACAGAGATGAGTGAGCTAAAGGGCTAACTGCAAGATCAGTGGTTCAAATCTTTCATCCGCTTCTTTCTGATGGTGAAAGATTAATCTGTCTGCTCCCATAAAGATTTACAGTCTGGGAACATCAGAGGACAGTTCTCCACTCTCCCATAGGGTGGCTGTGACTCAGAATCAACTGGATGGCAGTAAGCATGGTTTTAAGGAATAAGTACAATTCCTTGGATGTTCCAGTGCTCTCAGATGTGCCTTAAAAGAAAAGCCCAGGATCAATCTACTTGTGAAAAATCAATCATTGAAAAGCTATGATCACAGTTCTTCGCTGCCATCTCAAGTGAGAGATTCAAATTGGTGTTGACTCCAAGGAGTTAGTGGATGTCACACAGAGAGTGACAACACTGGGGTAGGAAGCCAAGGTCTTTACTTTAACCTCATATACCTGGACATTTCTGAAAAGTCCAGTCCATAAATGTTTTATAAATTAACATAACTAGAATACATCACAAATTTACTTCTAACTCAATATGCAAGACGTGTTTTTTATACAAAAGGGAATGGGAAATTGGAATCTTTGCTTCTCCATTTTCAGTAAAATAAATGTTAAAGTCATCTTGCAGCCATGTTTCAAATGGCTGTGCCTCTTGTTTGTGCCTTTTCTAAAGAACAGTTCAGCAGAGCCATCAAATGTAACCAGCCTTCATAGAGGTGTAGTTCCCACAAAGTAAACAATCAAACAGAAAAGAACCCCCTCCACCAAAGGTAAATAGCTTGCTGTCTAGAAAATAAGGTGGTAAAAAAGAAATTTCTAAGAATTTTTTATTTCAAATATATGGTTTAAAATTGTTAAGAGGCTTGGTTCTTCCAGACAGTTGTTTGGGTAAAAGATAGAAGATAGATAGATGATAGATAGATAGACAGTAAATATATAGGATGAAGATAAGTGGAAAGGAAAGGAGAGGAGAAGAGAAAAGGAGAGAAGAGAATATAGGAGTTACTTGACTTTGTCCTGTAATTAACTCTGTGGCGATGAGTTTGGTTTTCAGCAGAGAAAGATCAGGCTTTCTACTGCTGTAAACAATTACAGTCTCCAAAACCTAAAGGGGGTCGCTATGAGTCAGCATTGACTGAAAAGTGGTTCTGGGGGCTGGCCATGCCAACCTCGACTGCACTAATTTGAACCCAGCTCCTTCTAGGGAAAAGCTATGGCTGTCTGCTGCTGTTGATTGCGGAAGCTTGGAAATCTGGTGAGTCACTGTTGACACTATGGCAGTGGAGTGAATGTATAAGGAATGTTCCAGAGATCCTACCTGTTGTTTATTTTTAGCATTCATATTCTCCTCATAAAATAGTATGGCAAGTTCTGCTTTGTTCTTGATGTTTATATTCCCCCTCCCCTGAAATTAGTATCCAGGTGATTGTTTTTTCTTGGCATGATTGTAAAAAAATTGTGAGTTCAGATTTAAATGTTTTCAGATACACAATAACAACAAAATTATATTGTGCAAAGATCCATTGATTTATAGAAATATTTAAAATGGACTTCAGATGTGATTTTGCCAAGTAATAAGCCAATGTGTGTTAAATTATATTTTTCCTGATAGTAAACTAGTGTGTCATCTGAGATAAAATATTTCTACATCTTCTGATCTCTTCAGGATCAGTGGGGAGAGTGGCAATACCAGGAGGGTGGAGGGAAGGTGGAGTAGAAAGGGGGAACCAATTGCAAGGATCTGCATTTAACCTCCTTCCTGGAGTACAGACCATAGGGAAGTGGGTGAAGGGATTGACAGTGTATGATATGACAAAATAATAATAAGTCATAAATTATCAAGGGCTCATAAGGGAGGGGTAAGCAGGGAGGGAGGGGAAAATGAGTTAACACCAGGCGCTTAAGTAGAAAGAAAATGTTTTGAAAATGATGATGGCCACAAATGTACAAATGTGCTTTGCATATAACGGATGAATGTACGGATTGTGAAAAGAATTGTATAAGCCCTCAATACAATGATTTTTTAAAAAGAACAATTTTAAAAAATTTTCTACATCTTCACTCATATAAAATAAGATCTCTAAATCTCATTCAATCTGATATTATTTGTACTATGTTTTTTAAAATGTATCTTTCTCCCATGGAACAGGAGGTGGTTTCAAACTGCTGACTCTGAGGCTAGCAGCCCAACACAGAACCCCTAGGCTATCAAGTAGTTGCATTAAAATATACCTTGATATGAAACATAAATGTACAATATTTTCAGTGGGTCAAGTCCTATTCAATTGCATAACATTTATCCTAGTGAATATAGTTAAAAAATTCAAGCAAAAATACTACTCAGCATTATTTTATATTCTTCAGTGGAAACATGAATACAGTAGAGAATTCATGATGAAACAAAGTATAAGTTTAAAATAAGGTTTAGCTGTCTAATTGATAACCATGCAATTCTCTAAAGGCCCATAACATCCACTGGAATAATAAGGATGTACCTATACCTTTAAATGTTTCATTAGCCATATTATTATCTATATTCACAGAAAAAAGCCATGTCTGAAACTTGATTACTTGGTATATTGCTGTTAAAAGGCATTTAATAAAGGTGGCATTTCCACTCAAATAGAAAAGACTGAATTCTTTACCAAATCTTGTAGGCCTAAATGACTAGCCAATGGGGGCAGGAAAAAATAAACAGATTGTTTGCTAACATCATTTATAAAACATCGAAATAAATTCTAGAAATATTAAAATGTAAGTACAGAAGAATATATGATGGATAATTATTTTTATTTTGTTAACATAACTGTTTACACAGAAAAGTCGTTTAATAAATGCTAGTTGCAATCATGACAAGGATAGCTCCTTGCTTAGCAGAGCCTCAACAAGAACAAGAGCTGGTTGATCTCAGTACATTTCTGGTGGGGGATATGGTGGGTGGGAAGGTAGGGATCCTTGAGCGAAAAAATAATCATAAACAAATGTAACCCACCACAAACTCAAGGAAAATGAAAATCTGGGTGGATTATCAAATGATGTGCCCACAAATTAGCATAATATGGTGAAATGCTCTTAAAATTCAATAAAAAAACTAGCAGATTGATAAAAGATTGATCAGTATAGATATGAGAAATGAACCAACTTCAGAGCTAAAATATTCCAATCAAAATAATTTCTTCTAGTATGTCTTTCACAGGTTGGCATTAAATAGGGTACCAGTGATGTGGGGCTATCCACCATGATATAGCATGATAGGGGAAAATAGGAATGCCAAAAAAGATACATGTTCAAGGATAAACTTTGCAATAGCAGTTATAAAACAAAAGCTTGAAAATAAATCAGACTTACAAAAATATTAAATTACTTGAAGAAAACATAGAAAATGATCTTATAACATTATATAAGCATTAAAATTAAAATCTAGAAGTATATTAAATTATATAGCAATTTATCTATGGTACAATATAAAATAGAATGACTCATCCAAAAATACTATGTGTATTATCATCTGACTCATATGTACATGTATATGTGTGGGGAGATAATAGCTCACACATACACATTTATATGAGAAACAGATTTAAATGATTGAAGTCTTTCCCCTCCTCTCCCCTCCTTTCTCCTCCTCTCTCCTTCCCTCCCTTCCCTTTCCCTCTCCTCCCTTCTCTTCTCCTTTCATCCTCCCACCTCCCCTGCTTCCTCTTAAGTTTCCTTATTTTTGTTTCTTCTTAATTTAGCTTATATTGACTTTGCAATTTCTGAAAGAATTTTCATGTGTTCACCTTTTGGTTTAAGTCTTAAATGACTGTTTATTTATTTAGTTCTTTTCACACACAAAATGTTAGCGAATACCATGAAAGTTCAATTGTGTGAAAAGATTTCATCACAACTTTTTCATCAGAACTCAAAATGTCAAATTGCAGAAACATTAAAATATGCTCAAATAAGATTGTATGTATTTAGGTAATTCTTACTGTGGCCAGAGAAATAGTTTAAGTTCTCTGGATAAAAGTCTTACACCAATTTCATATTTTATGTAGGACCATTTGAGAAATACACAGGTGAAAGGCCAGGGGCCCAGCCTCCATCTCTCTTGCTTCTCAGCTCTGGAAAATCAGAAGCCAGTGATATTCTTAATGGAAGAGGTGACATGTTTATGATAGCCCAGGGCAGCCATTGAATTATCAACTACTACCACTTTTGTGTTTTGTTTAGAAGGTCACAGTATTATTTTAACCAAGGTTAGTTTCTTTCTCCCCTGCTTTTATTTTGTTGGTGTGGAAAGCAATGGAACTTTATGGCCCATTTGCAGTGAGATTATTTAAAAGTGTGTGCCTGGTGACTGTATGTGCACAGATAATGTATATGCCACACGTATTACTTCTCAGATTCCTCCTTCTTAATTTATTTCTATTATAAGGTTATTATTTCTAACTTCTGTTAGTTTGCAATT
This sequence comes from Nesogale talazaci, assembly GCA_004026705.1. Taxonomy (NCBI): domain Eukaryota; kingdom Metazoa; phylum Chordata; class Mammalia; order Afrosoricida; family Tenrecidae; genus Nesogale; species Nesogale talazaci. Next base: position 1,427 of record PVJH01032442.1, on the reverse strand, counting down.
GTAAGATATTTTATATAATGGTTTCCCTAAGGAGTAATAATGGTTGTGCACGTGTGTGCGTGTTGATATGTTTGTTGTTGTTCCTCTACTTTTGTTGCTTTACTTAGGAAATAACAACCCCCAATAGTGAAAATTATAAATCTATGTACTTCTCTAATTAGTTTACTTAAACATTAAAGAAATATACAAAAGACATTATGGGAGAGTCAAAACATTCCTTTTAAAATTATATTTTAATCACTTAGGTAGCATAATACTTAGAGTTTAACTTTGGTCTTTATAACTTTATATACATATATGTATAAAAGTTCTTTTTACCAATTTTAATTTAAAAGACCATAAATGATAGAATTCTATTTGACAATGCTTTAACACAAGGAAAACTGGTGGTGTAGTGGGTTATGTGTTAGGAAACTAATGGCCTCTTGGAAGTTTGAAACCACCAGCCATTCCTGGGTAGAAAAATGAGGCTACGTACTCATGCCAAAAAGTAAGCCTGAGAGACTCCCATTCTCAGTGCTCCCCCGTTCATCAGGGTTCTCTGTCCCAATCAACTTGGTGGCCGTGAATGATATACTTTAACACATAGGAACATTTTCTTAGGAGATGTGAGTCATCCTTAACTAAAGTGACATTTCCAAGCATAAGGATTATTAATGACCCCATAATCCTCTTTGATAAAAGTAACATTTGTAACAAAATTCATTCCAATTGACGCATTCTGCTTGAATGCTTCCTAACAAAATCATGTAATTTCCTGTGAAGTAGTATATAGAGTCCAGAAAGAATTTTAAGTTATTTTTCATTTTCAATGTCTATGATTATACAACAGGCTTTTCTGAGAGTCTAAAATTATATTTTAGATATATGATATAAAGACTGGCCTAAAATGTTCGCACCTTTCTGCCCTTTCCACATCACAAATGTCTGGAGCACAGATCTATATTTCTTTAATGGTCATATTAATAAGTTTCTATATTTCAAAATGGTTTAAAAACTGTATTTCCCATTCTTCTTTGTGATCGTGACCACAGTTCTAGTTCAAGCCACAATGAGTTTTCATTGTCAATGTGCTTCCTCCTATTTTTTCATTAAAATAAGCAAAGGAATATAGACTAACTTTTAAAAGGCCAGTCGAGGTAAATGCTAATACTCAAAGAAGTTTTGAAAGAACCAAAAAGAATAGAAAGTTTGTTTCTCAAAGTCTAATTTGCTGATATGGAGTTGATGCTTGCTCATAATTAGCCTACAGGACAAGGTAGAACTGCTCCCTTAAGATCCCCAAAGTGTGGGCTGAGCCCCGGTGGTGTAGTAGTTGAGTGCAGGACTGTGGCCCATTAGCATGGCGGTTAAAATCCAGCAGCAGCTCTCCAGGAGCATGCCTGAGTACCTCCCACGACCACCAGAGTGCAGTGATGCCCCCCCCC
>PVJH01032441.1:0-21501 GCA_004026705.1 Nesogale talazaci | reverse complement strand
GGGGGGGGGGGGCACTTCAGGAACAGGGGCTACTGAACGGAAATTCCTACTGATTGCTGGAAATTCCTACAAATTCCTGGAAATTGCTACTAAAAAAGTAAGTCCTGGGAAGGGAGCAAGGATGCCACCCGCTCTTCGCCCGCCTCTCTCTCGCACAGTTTACCGACTTGTCGCACTGAAACCTCGCCGCGCCGCCAGGAAACGTGCGCTTGCTAACACGGATCCCGGTACTTCCAGAAAGCCCGGCCTGGCTTAGAAGCCGCGGTCCGCTCGCTGCCCCCACCCCCGAGAGCCGTGCACCGGGGTGACGGAAGCGACCCTGGGCCGAGGGCGAGGAGCGGGCACGGCGTGGGAAGGGGCCCCTCCCCAGGGGCGAGGACACAGACAGGGAGGGGCTCGGCGAGCCACAGGGTCCCCCTGCGTCTGGGAGGAGAGAGGTTCGAGTCCGCAGGGAGACAGAGAAGCGGGGGAAGGGGCTCCTGAAAGGAGGGTGCTGGCTGCGAGGCTCCGTGGCCCGGCCAGGGCGGGACGAGGTCGCCTCTCAAAGAGGAGAGAAAGAAGGGGCCCTTCCCCGGCTTCCCCAGGACTCACTGAGCACGAGCACGGGACGATGGCCCATCATGGCGGCGCGATGCGGAGCCGGGGACCCTGAGCTGGGGGAACCGGCAGAACCTTCTGGAGAGAGAGAACCACGGAGAAGCTCGGAAAACGCTGGCTGCTCAAGGCTCACACCTAAACCCGCTACCCTTCAGGCCGCCGCCAATCACCGCACCCGCTTCCTGAATTGGCACCCCAACAGGCCAATCGGCATTTAGTCCCGCCCCCTACGCAAGGACGCCCAGGGCAAGCTAGATAGAGAGAGCGCGATGCTGGCGATGGGAGGGCCCTTGCGCTTGCGCGATACGACGGCCGCTCCCGGCCGCGTGCGGCGCGAAGCTCGGCGCAGGCGCCAACGCTCCGGACAGTTGGTCCGCATCCCAGTGCGCATGCGCATCAACAACTGGGGCGGGTGCTGGGGTTGAGGCTTGAGGCTTTGGATCAATTCCCCAGGTGAGGTCATTCAAGGAGGTCTTGTGCCTGCGTGTCTCTCGGAGCGTGAAGGTCCAGGAAGGCAGGGGGTGGTGGGGCGTTAGCTTGTCGTGAAGGGGCGGCCTGGCCGTGAGCGGCGGGTAAGCCCGGAGCGGAGGGCGGGTCCTGCGGAGCGGGGCGGGGCCCGTCTCTCCCCCGGGGCTCTCTGGGAGTTGTAGTCCATCCGCCCTGCACGCGTAGCTCCGCGCACCTTCCCTTCTTAGGCGATGCTTCCTCCTGCGGCTGTGCGCTGTGCCCGAAGGTGATGGCTTGCCTTGCCCCCGTTACTGACAGCGTCTTCCCAAGCGTCCCCGCTATGATCCATTCCCCCCCTCCTGCCCTTCAGTCTTCATCCACTCAGTGACGGCCTGGTTCGCGACCGCTGCAGCGGGTCGGGTGGCCGCACTGGGCCGGGAAAGGACGATGGTGCGGAAAGTGAGCGTGCAGGAAAGTGAACGCCCCGTGAAGAGGAAGAGCGACCGGGGCCATCGCGTGGTCCGCTCCTTGGGAGTCTCGTGAGGTTGCGGTCTGGTGGGTTCAGACGCACGGAGAAAGCAAGAATAGAAATTACTTTTCCAAACTCAGGCGCCACGCTGGCGTAGTGGTTGGGCATGGGGCTGCGATGGAAAACCACCGGCCGCTCTGCGAGAGACCGAGGGGGCTTCCACTCCGGTACAGCGTACTGCGCGGGGCAGGCCTGCCCTGTGCTGTGGGCTCGCTGTGAATCAGCTGTTTGAGTGGTTTGTGAGTGGCACGTGATTTACATATCATTCAAGAGTTGAATCATATCGCAGGGAACTGTACAGTCAGCCCCACATGAAGTCTAGAGCATCCTCCTCCTCCATGGATAAATCGCATGTAAGGTACAATCACAAGCCATTTTAGCGCTCTCTTCCGCCGCCGCCGGCCTCCTTTAGTTACTCCGAGAAATCCCCTTTCCCTCTCTGAAACCCCTCTCTCCCCTCCTATCAGGTAGTCTCATGATGCACCCACTCCTCTGCTTCCCAGCTGGGACACCCAACAAAACAAGAGGAAACAAAACCGTGGTCAGGGTGAAAACATAATAGTGTTCAGACAAAATTATTAATAATGCATAAGAAGGGCTGAGCCCCGGTGGCGTAGTGGTTGGGCGTGGGACTGCGGCCCACTGGGATGGAGGTTCAATTCCGGCTCCCAGAGGCAAAGTCTGGGCCTCCTACTCCCACCACCTGAGGGCGGTGATACCTAATAATAAATAAATAAATAAATAAATAAATAAATAATGGCTGAGGCCCGGTGGCATAAGTGGTTGAGTGCCGGACTGCGGCCCCGCAGCCTTGTGGTTCACATCCAGCGGCAGCTCTCAGGAGTAGCACTGGGTAGCGCTCAAGACCATCAGAGGCAGTGATGCCCCCCACCAAAAAAAAAACAAACAAAGGAGGGCCTTACAAATGATTTGTTATAAAAATGGGCTGAGCCCCAGTGGCGTAGTGGTTGTGCACGGCACTGCGGCCCACTAGGTTAGAGGTTCAAATCCAGCAGCAAGGCTGGGCCTCCTTCTTCCACCACCAGAAGGCAATGATGCCCTCCAAAAAAAAAAAGAAAAAAAAGGATGACGGGCTGATTGAGACCCTTGCCTGATCGAGACCCTTGCCTGGGGCTAGAGTGGATCTGCCAGTGCCTCAGTCTGACCAGAGAGACTCTACAGATGGGTTTGGGGCTCCCATTGTCCACCCCATCCCCCACAGCACTCCACAAATTGGGTGTTCGGAGTTTATTTTGCTGATTTCTAAGCTAGTGCAGGAACTGAGTGTGAGCAGTAGCTTGTTGGGACTCAGCCAGCAGCTGGCCGGGAGGCCTGCCTCTGTGCTTCTGTCAAAGATGACAGCCAAGGGTAATGATGGCAACAAATGTACACCTGGGCCTCACACGATGGGTGGATGGATGAGTGGTGATAAGAGTTGTACAAGCCTCCAACAAAATGATTTTTTTGGGGGGGGGCATCACTGCTCTCCGGCGGTGGGAGTAGGAGGCCCAGCCCCACTGCTGGAATTGAACCTCCGTCCCAGTGGGCTGCAGTCCCGCGCACAACCACGACGCCACCGGGGCTCAGCCCCAACAAAATGACTTTTAAAAAAATAAAAAATGACTGCTAAGAAACCAGAGGGGCAGCCATCGAAGTGTCTATGTGTTGAAATCCTCTTCATGGCACCTACTAACAGATTATCACTAAGTCCCTCTCTTTGGCCGTGAAAATGGGACCCGTCAGAGACCTGCCGAGCCTTCTGAGAGTCGTGAGTGGGTTGTCGACAACGACGTGATGCTCTGCTTCTTCCCCAGACACCACACCTGTTGGTACTCCGATGGAGCAGCGCACTCGCCAGCCTGCGAGTGAAAAAGGTGTGTGTCTCCAGCCCTGTTTCCCTTCCCTTCAGAGCCACACCTTCCTCACAGGGAAAATGGTTTCTGGTTGTAGGTTCATTTCCCCTGTGACTTGGTGAATTGGGAAGTATTTCCACGTGGTCTGCTTTCCCCGGGACACGAGACCATTGCCGTGTTCCCAGTGCCTAGAACTGGGTGGGTCGTAGGGTATCTCCTCAAGAATGACACCTCCTGCTTCTTCTTCCTCCTCCTCCTTCGCCTCCTCCTCCTCACAGGTAGCACAAGGCTTGGTGCCCAGGGATCCCATCAGACATGGGGTTCTCTGGAGAGGGTGGGACACACACACCTTGTGGTCCGGGAACGGCCTGAGAGAATCTAGTTCCAGATGCCGCCGTCTTCACTGCAGGCTGGAGGCGAGCGCCAGCTGGAGTAGATCATCTCATGGGCGGCCTCGCCTGCCGTAGCTGGGCCGTCATTCCCTTTTGTTCACTGCACAGAGCATGAATTGCAGTGGTAGGAGAGCTTGACTGAGGGTCTCTGAGGCCAGCCTTGGCACGCATAATGGTGATTCTGGAGCAGGTTGGTTTCTTGAAATCGCACGGGGATCATGCAGCCCCCTTGCAAGGTTTCTGTGAGAAGCCTGTGTGGGCTAGCACATATAAAGCGCGTCATTTTCCCCGGCCCCCCTCCCCTTTTGCTGCCCCCAGCCTAATCCTCTGTTGTACCCAGGCGAGTCAGAATGCGACATCGGACAGGACAGAGCCCTGGTGGCGGCAGCGGCGTGGGGCTGCTCACTGAGAGGCAGCCAGCTGGGAGCTCCAGGCAGCTCAGAGGGAGAGGTGTGGCAGTCTGCTTCCCAAAGATGGGCCGCTCTGGGAATGCCATGGGGCAGGTCCGCCGGGCCCTGCCCCACAGAGTCCCCGTCAGTCAGGGTCCCCCGAGAGGCAGTGGGCTTCCAGCACAGGTCACTTGTAAAGTTTCTCTACTAACCCTTAGCACAAGCAGGACTCCCATGAAATAGCAGGACTCCCATGAAATAGAAATTCCTTGGCCTGGAGATTCACACATTTTCAAACAGAAGAAATCCTTGAGTCCTGTGTTTCGCCAAATAGATCCTTACAGCAGCTGAAACGAAGGGCCGAAATGAAGATACTTTGAAAATGACGATGGCAACCTACGTACAGATGTGCTTGTTACAACTGATGTATGCATTGTTATAAGAGCCTCCTCCAAGCTGAGCCCCGGGGCGCTGTGGTTGTGTGGGACCGCGGCCCACAGGTTTGGCGGTTCAAATCCAACAGCAGCTCTCCAGGAGCAAGGCTGGACCTCCTACTCCCACCAGGGCAGTGACGCGAAAGAAAGCAAAAAGAGCCTCCTCCAATAAAATGATTTATCATATATATACATACATCTCTGTCCCCTTCCATCTGTTCACGAGCCATCAATGGTCTCTGGCTCTGCGGCGGCTGGAGGAGGAGATGGACGGCAGATGTTAGGGGTTGAAAGATACTCAGCATCCAAGTATGGGTTCCCCTCCACGAGAGGAACCCGCCAAGAATACAGCAGATTGCCATTTTCCTAGTCTCTTTGACCTTTTTTTAGGCAGGAAGTGTCTTAGCCTGGACACCTCCTCCTCTGCCCTGGGCCATTTCTTGGTGTGCCTTCTGAATGATGGACAAGACGAAGGCATCTTCCTCTGTGCGGCCAACTTAGCACACGAAGAGCCCCCTCTGACCTTCCACATTCAGGCGCCCACGGAGGTCCCACTTCCTCAAGACACATGACTAGCTCCACAAGCTCGGGTTAAAAACCCACCCACCCCAAACCTGCCATCACTTGGATCTAATCCCTAGAGACCCTTACACAGGGTCTCTGAGGTGGTGACTCCTGTTAGGGACAGAGAGACCCATCTCTTTCCCCTGGGAAGCAGTTCCTGGATTTGAACCACCAACCTTGTAGCTAGTGGTTGATAGCCCACTTGACAGCCCCACCAGAACCCCTGAAGTTCTCCCAGCACTTGTGAAGGTGTCATAATGTGTGTAACTGCTTCTGTTTAAGAGCCGTATGCTGGCCAGATCCAGTAGTCTGCAACTTCCCAGCCAAGCACATCAGAAGTAAGCAAGCTTCTTTAACATAGCATACATATCTTGATCCCAGGAAATGTCCCTGGCCTGACTTACTGCATGTGCTCACTCCTGGAATCAGTCATGGTTGCCCCGGGAGAGCAGGTATCATGTGTCACACGCCTGTACCTATTGGGAAAGAACCTGAATGCAGTGTGGCCTGGAGTCTGGAAGGACAGGGTTATGCCTTTGTCTACCACAGGACTCATGATCTCTCTAAACATCAGTTTTCTTCCCTTCTACAACTTTTTTTTTTTGTTAAGCTCATCTATTTTCCTATTGAAGACTCTCTTCCCTGTTCAACCCACTCTGTTTAATTCCTATACATTAATCAGACTGCCATTTAGAAATCATGTCACCTAATCCCTGCTAGCCACTGCAGCATGGCAAACTGACAGCCAAGTGGTGGCTTGAAAGAGGGGAAGGGGTCAACATGAGTTCGGTAGTCAGTGGAGGCTCCATAGAGTTGGGAGAGATTTACTGGGCCTTGAAAAATAGGAATGCTTTCGCTGAGTAGGAAATACATTGCAATTCAAGAAGAGGAGGCTCGAGTGAACAAGACACGGGGGAAGGAGTATGAGCGGAGTGCTCGGGAGCCCTTGGGATATGTCTAGAGTTAGGGGTGGGTGGAGGGGGCCAGCAGGATGCCTCATGGGAAACCCATCACAAATAGCAAAGCTGAGATTACCAGAAAGAGGTCTGCTTGTGTTGGGTTTCACTGACGATGTAAAGGCATTCAGCTGTGTAGATCGTGAAGCACGATGGATAACATTGAGAAGAGTGGGAATTCTCGAATACTTCATTGTGCTCCTACGATCAATGCTCATGGAAACAGCGACCCCAGGATGCATTTCATTGGGTGAACCTGCATGAACTCTTTCAAGTGTTGAAGAGCAAGGATGTTACTTTGAGGACTCAGGCGTGCCTGACTCACGGCCTTGTATTCTCAATCGCCTTGTCCGTGAATGGAGCCCCGGGGGCATAGTGGTTCTTCCGAGTTAGGCCGACTGCAAGGTCTGCACTTTGAAACAGCCAGCTACTCCGTGGGGAAAGCACCAGGCTGTCTACTCATGATGAGCTACAGCCCCTGGGACTCTTCCGTCTTCCTCACTCACTGTCTAATCCCCCAAGCAGATGAGGTGATTGAAAATACCGTGAGTGAGTCAGGTGCACCTTATCCCTCAAAGTAATATCCTTTAACTACACTTTAAAGAAGTCTTAAAAAAAAAAAAAGAAGAAGAAGAGGGCTGAACCCCGATGGCGTAGTGGTTGTGCGTATGGCTGCGGCCCACTGGGACAGAGGTTCAATTTCAGCAGTGGGGCTGGGACTCCTACTCCCACCGCCGGAAAGCAGGGATGCCCACCCCCCCCCAAAAAAAAAAAAAAAGAAGAAGAAGAAGAAGCATTGTGCCACAGATTTACCCAACGAGACGTATCATTTGATGGCTGCCTCCATGAGCATCGGTTGTGGACCCCACAAGATGAAATCCTTTTTTCTCTGGGTATCATGAGGGTGCTCATGGGTCCAGAGGTGAGGATCTTTCTTTTCTTTTATCTTGGGTCGTAGCCAATGCTAAAGGCCGCAATCCTCGATCTTCATCAGCAAGTGTCTCAAGCCACCCTTGCTTTCAGCAGGCTTCATTATCTGCATAATGAAGGTTGTTAATGAGGCCCCCTCCATCCTGAAGCCATGTTCTTCTTCCTGTAATCAGCTTCTCTCATGACTTGCTCAGCATACAAATCGAAAAAGTATGATGAGAGGTTATAACCCTGACACACCTCTTTCTTGATATTTTTTGGGGGGGCACCACTGCCCTCAGGTGGTGGGAGCAGGAGGCCCAGCCTTGCTGCTGGACTTGAACCTCCAACCCAGTGGGCCGCAGTCCCGCGCACAACCACTACGCCACCGGGGCTCAGCCCCCAGGGGAGGTTTTTAAGAGAGTCTGTGTAACTAAATGTTCTAAGAACATCTGAGAAACAGAAGTATGTCATTTTGATTTTTTTGTGGGGGGGGCAACACTGCCCTCAGGTGGTGGGAGTAGGAGGCCCAGCCTTTGCTCCGTGGAGCTGGAATCGAACCTCCAGCCCCGTGGGCTGCAGTCCCGCGTACAACCACTATGCCACTGGGGCTCAGCCCTCTTTTCTGTCTTTTTAATGACCTTTTGCATTCTTCATGTATTATGTTCTCGATGTCCTCCGCACAGCTAATTATGTTTTCTGTCATTAGTGTTGGATGCATTCAAACTGTACCTGAGATGTTCTCGAAATTCAGGTGGAAGATACTCACGATCATAGTCTGGCTCTCATGGACCTGTTTAATTTTCTTCAGCTTTAACCTGAACGTGTATGGGAGCAGTTGATGGTCTGCCCCACCGTGGGCCCCCTGGCCTCATTTTAACTGCTGATAGCCAGCTTCTCCACTGTCTCTTCCCACAGATGGAGCCAATTTGATTTTTGTCTTTTCTATTTGGAGACGTCCACGTGGATAGTCACCATTTGGGTTGTTGGAAAATGGTGTTTGCGAAGAGCGAGTCATTGGGAAATCTTCATTCTCTTTCAGTTCCATGTGTCCATGCACTTTCTGACGCCGCCTGTGCACTCCTGCTTTAAAGATCTTTAGGGAAGGGCCCTAGCTATTGGTTTCATCAACCAGACCCAGGCATCTGATGAAAAAGGCCTCCCTCGTTGAGATAAATTCTGACTTTGTTGTCTCTGACTTTGATCCTAGTCAAAGAGGACATTGGTCCTGTGTCTCTCTGTCCAGCCAAGCCCTCGCCCAGCTTTATTAATCTTCAAGCGAGTTCCCCAGGAGACACGTCCGCGAACACCCAGACCAAGAAGCTACTTTCAGGTGAGGATGCAGGGAAGCCTTCCCAACTGGGCTCTGCACGGGGATGGGTGGCATGGAGGGAGGTGCCCTGGACTTGCTCCTGTGGCCACCTCGGAGCCAGGGCACCTCCAGATGCCACCCCCAGTCCGCCACGCCCCACCCATTGGCAGCTTGTCTATCGTTCCATCGATCGAGTCTTCCTGGTTCCACCAGTTTGTGTTCTGTTCCTGCTTGTCGGCGAGACTGAGTGGAAGTGCAGTGAACGTCTCGCATGCTTGCTGTCAGTGTGAATGGGGGAGGTGCCCCGGGCAGGAAATGGTGACGCCCTCAGTGTCTTTGCATTTCACGTGCACATCTTCCTCTCGGGCAAGCCTGGGAGGATCTGGCAGTGCTGTAGCAGCTTACCCGAGCCTTGGTCAGTCATGAAGGGGCTTCTCAGGGCGATCGCCTCCACCTCGGCAGGAGGAAAATGAGGCTTCGTGTTCCCGTAAAGAGGTATCACCCCAGAGCCCACAGGGGTCCTTTGCCTTCGTCCTGCAGGGCCGGGGTGAGGCAGAATCCACTGGGGCAGTGAGGGAGTCGGGACCCGTCCTTGACTGGTTGATTGGTCTGGGTTTTTGAGGACTTCAGGATTTAATGAAGAAATTGGAACCACCAACTATACAGCCAATAGGTTCTACAGTTAGCAAAGCTGGCTGTGCACAGTGTATTTGAACGCATTGGACAAAAGGGGGGGGGCGTGCCGCAGGAGTCTTTGGGGTTAGGGGGCAGGAAGGACTTCGATCACTGTTAGCTCTCCTGAACGCTCTTACATTGATTACCCATTGGGAGTGAATACATGTACCCTTCCTTCGCTCAGCGGCAGCAAACAGAATTGTACACTTGTCACCGCAGTCATTTCCAAATGTTCTTTTTCTCCTGGACCCCTTGACATGTCTCCCCTTTATCTCTCCCCACCCACTCCACTACAGTCCCCCAGCTGAAACCCTTATTCTTCTTGCTGTCCCTACAGGTTCGCCAATCCTGGGTTTCATATCCCCAAACACACAAAAACATATAACAACTTCATGAGGGTGTCCCCCGGTGACATAACACCTCTGAGACACACCCTCTTAGGAACAAACAAAAACAAAAGTAAAGAAAATGCTGAAAACCATATCAAGTCCAGCGTGCATCAGAGGGCGGGATCAACTGACAAAGTTTTAACTGTTCAAGTCAGATGTACGCCTTTCATCTTCTACAGTCCTCTCTCCAGTGCACGCTTCTTACCTGTTCAGTGACCCTTTCTTGCCACCCCTCAATTGTGGTCAGGGGGAGTTCCCTGGAGGCTTATTTCCTGTGGAGATCCCACAAATGTGTCTTGGGTTCCCAGACTCATCCATAGCCTTCTGCAAACCCGAGTCTCACAATTCAGGCTCGGACACTAATCCCAGCCTTGCCTTCCGATGAAGATATTCCCAATCCTTCGGTGACTGAGGATGGCGTGCTTCTCCCATGTGGACTTAGTTGAAGTCTCAGACGGCCGCTTGTTTGGAGACGAACCTTTCAGACCCCAGGTGTGATGTTCTCTGATAGGCAGACACCCTCTCCTTTCCCCCCACATGTTGCTGTCACACCCATATCTTCTGTGTTCCCTTCCTGAGGGTCCCTGATGTCAGAACAAATTGTCCTTCCGTTCCTCCCGAGTTCTTCAGAGGGAGATTAGGTGGCTTTGCCATTCCATTCCCTCGTCAGATACTTATGTGCACGCGTGTGCGTGCCAGACACGGAGGCCTCACTGACCTCCTCTGGCTTCCCGATGGCCAGGAGGCCGCTCAGACACAGGCCTCCTCACGCCCTCCTCCTCCTCCTCCGTCTACGCTGACACCCTCCATTCCCCGCGCCCACCCTGCCTCCCTGGCAGCAGCCACCCTGAAGGAACTCGCAGACAGAGCTCACAGTTGTAGGGGTTTCCTGGGAGAGTGAGCAGGCCCCCACAGTGAGCGTCCACAAGCACTGGTCCGCGGCAGTTCCGCTCCTCGGCCGGCAGCCGGCCCCTCACCCTCAGTGCTCAGCTTCTCCCCCCGTGGGCCTTTGCCTTCTGCCAGCAGCCTCCTGCTGCTGGATGTGCCCTTCCAGAAGGTCCTGGGATGGCCCTGTGCCCCAGTGCCTCTCCCATCCCGAGGAATGGCTGTGACCAAGGCGGGATCCTTGTCCATTAGCTGACCACAGCCCCAAGGAAAGTGAAGTCCCACCCTGCAGGAACTAGTCTCCAAATTGCCCCCAAGGAAACGAAGGATGGGAGTTGGTTCACACCCACTGCCAAGGTCAAGACTCCAGTTACCCCTCTCCCCCCCCAAAAATTAAAAAACTCCAGCCCACTGATCCCTTAACAGAGAAACAGGACGCCAGCCACAGGCAGAGCATGGGGAGTTCACATATGTGGCACAAGGGCCTGTGGTTGAAAGGGCTATTAAGGGACCAGGGCTGAGGTGTGGGGAGTGCAGCAGGCACCGAGATGGAAACAGGCCAATCTCGCTTGTGAGGTGCCAGGGTGGAGTCGGGGTGTGTGTGTGTGTGTGTGTGTGTGTGTGTGTGTGTGTGTGTGTGTGTCTGTGAGAGAGAGAAAGAGAGAGAGAGAGAAGAGAGAGAGACAGACCTGGTTAGAGCCCTCCCCATCTCAGTACAATGACGAAGTCTGTCTTTGTCCCCCACCCCCTTCCCCTCCATTGCTCTTTCTTCAGAAGTTAAGCCCAAGCCCAAGGAATGCATAGGACTCCTAGAATGTATGTACGCCAATCTCCAGCTTCAAACCCAGCTGGCCCAACAGCAGATGGTCATTCTGGAAAATATACAAGCCTCCATGACACAGGTGGTTCCTGGGAGGGAAGGCACGCCCTTCCTCCCTGCTGTGTCTGGTAAAAATCTGCTTTTAAATCAGCTGCCCCAATTCAATAAATGAACTGTGGAACAGGGACGTGTGGCCTCTCCCTTTTCTCTGCACACCCCTCCTCCCCCCCCACCCCCAGTAAACGTCTGGAGCCACAGCATGGCTGGTTTCGTCACAGGTTCATAGGACAGGTGCCCCTGGGGTACAGAGCATCCTACAAAGCATGTGGGGCGCGCAGTGGCAGCTGTGGGGCCTTGCCGTCAAGCAAGGCCATCAGATGGGTGTGCTTTGGTGAGGGTGAGAGTCCCGAGAGCAGGGCGCAGGTGCCTGAGGTGCAGTGAGACCGACTCTGTCCTGGGATCTTGCCGGAGGATACAGAAGGCAGCTGAAAGAAGGGGTGGGATTGGGTGGCACGGGCCTATGAAGTCAGACGGGATCAGGGAACGCTTGGACGAAGAACTCGGATGAGGAGGGTAAGCCATCAGAAACGACTGAAGGGAACAGCGTGCAGGCGGGAGGCGGGGCGAGTCAGCACGGAGGAAGACCTGAGAACAGACAGGCCCTCTCTCCCCAAACAGGTTCTCTCCGAGCAACTCCCGGGAGCTCGGGCTTTAGGTTTGCAGAGTCCTTGGCAGCTGGCAGGTGGCTGTGGTGCTGACGGGGGACTAGACACACAGTGGGCAAAACGTTCAAGGGCTCCAGGAAGGGGGGTGGGTGGGTGGGTGGAGAGAGGCCCCCTTTTTTCTGCCAAGGGCCATTTGGGTATTTATAACATCATTCAAGGACCATGCTGGTCAAACAGTTCATGGACTTGCCCCTGCGTGGCGGCTGGAGCTGCTTCTCCCTGGTGAGGTGTGTGATGTTGGCTGGTGCTGGTGGTTTCGTGGGCCTCATTCAGCCCATGGACACTGACCACCCCCGGTTTCGGGTGAGAGGGAATGGAAGCCAAGAGGCCGGAGAAAGTGACGATGGTCATCTGATGGTCATCACCGTGGTCTGGAGAGAAGAGCCTGCCCCGAAGACAGGGCACGGGCACACCTGCGCAGGGGGACGGAGCCTGGAACACCAGCAGTCAGTCCTCTCTCAGTTGGGGCGTGGGTTTCATTTTATTAAGGCCCAGGCCCAACCCAAGGCTTTGAGGAGCACCTGCAGTTGGCCTGGCCACTTGAGACACGTTAGCTCCTCGCTGTCTCTAACAGGTCATTGGCAGTTTCCCCTTGAGGCCAGGTCCTCTCCCCCCAGACCCCGGAGGCCCTGTTTTCCTGGGCTATGGGGAGCAGGTGGAAGGAGGGTGAGGCTGTGTACCGAGGGGAGCAGGAAGGGAGAGGAGAGCTGGAGGTGGGCCTGTAGCTCTTGGATAGGGTTCTCAGAGACCCTTTCCCTCTGTACCATGGGGGGTGGGGGGGCAGACCCAGCAGCTTAGAATGTCAAGGAAGCTTGAGAAGGTGCCCAGGGAGGAAGAGAAGGCGGTCTTGACAGTAATTCTCAAGGAGAGAGCCTCCCGTATTTGTGGATTCATTTGAACCTCGCTGAGCTTGGAGGAAGGGGCCCTGGAGGCGCAGTGAATGAAGTCCGCCCCCCCACCCCCAGCTGAAAGGTTGGTGGTTCAGACTGGCCGGCAGCTCTGTGAGCGTTCAGGGGAGGCTGTGGACCTCCCTCAAGACCCCCAGCCTCGACAAGCACCGATGTGCAGGCCGTACAGCCTCGGAAGTCTACAAAGCAGCTGCACCCTGCCCCGCGGGCTGCCCCTTAGAATCGAAGGGGCGGACGCCCCGAGTGAGGGCCGGGATGGGAAGGCAACCGTTAAGTGATGTCCGGAAACCCGTCCCTGCCTGTCATTCCCAACAAAGCGCAGCATTTAACTTGAAGCGGAACCGGGCGTCCTCTTCCCTGGGCTAGTCACCCGGGGAGCCACCCTTCCTGAAAAGGTCTAGAGCAGCAGTTCTCAACCTGTGGGTCGCGACCCCTTTGGGAGGGGGGGTGGAGTGACCCTTTTCACAGGGGTCAACTAAGGCCATCGGAAAACGTACAGCTATTTGACGATAGTTCGCAATCACATACTGCTTGGTGATGAATCACTATGCTTTCCTTGTGTTCCATTCTAACAGTGAAAATACACCCTGCCTGTCAGATAGCAACATGACCATTCATCACAGCAGCAAAATGACAGTGACGAAGTGGCAACCAAAGTAATTTTTCGGGGGCTGAGCCCCGGTGGCATCGTGGTTGAGTGCGGGACTACGGGCTCACTGGCTTGGCGGTTCAAATCCAGCGGCGGCTCTCCAGGAGCAAGGCTGGGCCTCCCACTCCCACCAGAGGGCAGTGATGCCCCTCCTCCAAAAAAAGAGAATAATTTTTCAGTTGGGAGGCCCCCACCCCATGAGGAACTGTGTGAAAGGGCCGCAGTGTGAAGAAGGTTGAGAACCCCTGTCCTAGACAGACCAACTCAAAAGCAACAAGCACCCCCCCCACACCCCACCCCGGCGCCCCACTCACAGTTTTCGATGAAGGAAGCAGAGATCCCTAAAGGCAATGGCTGTTTCTCACTCAACGCAGGGGAAAGTGCAAGATGCGCCCGCCACCTCGCCCTGTTCGATGGGCGTGCTGCCCCCACCTCCCCCCCCCCAGCTGCAGTCGTTCCAGAGTGCGCCCCTGCAGGCTAAGGAGAGAAGGCCAGGCTTGCTGCGCCCCCCCCAGACCAGGTCTCCCCTGCCCTGTGGGGTGGCTCTGAGCCGGGGTGTGGAGTGGACGCCACGGCAATGAGTTTGAGGATGAAAACACGTTTAAGGGAAGGTAAGCGTGCAGGGAAAGGTCGGCGTCAAGGGTTCCCTTCCGGTTGCCGATACATCCGACTCACAGGGGCTCTGCTGACAGAGGAGGAGTGCCGGGGGGTTCCCTGCGCAGGCTGAGTCACTAGGTCTGGTGGACACTCATCGCTGGCCTTTGAGTGAGCTGGTCACTTGACGCCTGGGGCGCGCGCTCATCATCAGGACCATCAAGTGTCCTCCAAGTCAGAGGGACCTTGCAGGGCAGCGTGAGAAACCCCTGTGAGCTTCCGAGGCCGAGCTCTGCATGGGGGTAGAAGCCCTCCCCTTCCTCCCACAACTGCTGACTTCAAAGTGCCACGGCGGAGCGGCCACGCCGCCAGACCTCCTCCTCCACAGCTCCTCATGTCCCCAGGGCGGAATGATGTTCACCAACAGAGGGGAGCCAATGCCAACAACCTGCCGAGACGTGACTGCACCTCCAGACAGGGAGCTGAGCACACTCTATCTCCGTCCATTCATTTGTCGCTCCAGGCCAGGCGCTATTAATCTGCAGTGGAAATATTAATCCAAGTCCATGGTAACCCAAGGAGGAAACTCTAACAAGACAATGGTTGCCCCTAGGAATGAGGTGGGACTGGATCGTGACTGGGGAGGGGCACAGGGAGCAAGGAGGTCCCAGAGCCTGACAGAGAGAGAGGTTTGGGTACACAGGCATTTGTCGGACGACACCATCACTTGAGATCGGTGCCTCTCACCGGGTGTGACTCTTAAACAAAGCGCTACGCAGATAACGAGTCCTAGTGAGGACTCGCCGAGTGGCCAAGGGAAGTGTTGAAGAGTCAGGTTGACAACACCTGCACCTGCCTCTGTAAGGCATGCGAGCATAAGACAGATGACATGACGGTGTGGAAGCAGGCTCTGGCGGGTGACAAAACCCAGAGAAGACCCTGTTGGACTGTGTTCGCATTTATACGCTTTCACTGGGAAAATATCACACCAAGAATCAGATGCGGGCTGGGCCCCGGTGGCGGCATGGTTGTGCGCGGGACTGCGGCCCACTGGGATGGAGGTTCAATTCCAGCTCCACGGAGCAAAGGCTGGGCCTCCTACTCCTACTACCAGAGGGCAGTGATGCCTAAAATTTTTTAAAAATTTTAAAAAAGAGACAGGTGCTGGAAGTGAGGGGCCTTAAAAGACACAAGTCGGTACAGAAACAGACACGGACATCCGGGTTTGCCTCAAAGTACCACGGGTGGAAAGAAGTGGCAGGTTGGCCGGGGAAGGGAGAAATAGAGTTGGTCATCTCTGACTAATTAAGGTCTCCGGATGTCACAAGCGCTCTGTGCTTAGCTGCTCTCTGTGAGGCTGCACCCCGAGGCACCTCGTGAGAAAGGCCTGGCTGCCAGCCCTTATCAAGGTCACAGCCAAGCAAGGCCGGTGGGACTCCACTCGGCCCCTGACATGCGGATTTAGGTGGCTAATGGTTCCATCCGGGTAATAATTTTTTTCTCCTTATATATTTGAAACTTAACAGAAAGATTTTTAGGAATCAGACCTTTAACACGTTTAAAACGAATGCAGAAAGGTGAAGTTGAGTGCGGACAAGAAGTTTACTCAGCATGAAACAGCTGATACTGAGGGGAATTTTTCAAATGTGAAGAATTAGTGGAAACTTTTAGGTGTGACCTTCAATTTAATTGGCATCAAGACAGCAGCGCTGGAGAGAAGTCCTATCAGTTTAAGGAGTGTGGCAAAGTCTGCAATATTTTTTTGGGGGGGGGGGCATCACTGCTCTCCGGTGGTGGGAGTAGGAGGCCCAGCCCCACTGCTGGAATTGAACCTCCGTCCCAGTGGGCCGCAGTCCCGCGTACAACCACTACACCACCGGGGCTCAGCCCCAAAGCCTGCAATATTAACGCAAAAATTAACATGGAATCACAGACTTCACAGTGGGGATAAACCCTTCCAATGTGCAGAGTGTGGGAGAAGCTTTAGTTACAATTCCCATTGTATTACACACCAGACAATACGCAGTGGGGAGAAGCGGTATCCGGGCAAGGTGTGTGGGAAAGCCTTCAGTGTTCATGGGAGTCTCAATAGACATCAGAGAACCCACCCTGGTGAGGAGCCCTGTCGATGCAAGGAGAGGGCTTCAGCTGTAGCACTGCGTATATAGCAGAGAGTCCACCCGGGAGAGAAACCTTACAAGTGTCTCGACTGTGGGGAAAATCTTCCATGTAAATGCAAGATTAGCTCAACACTGGAGACCCCACACTGGAGAGAAACTTATGAGTGTACTGAGTGTGGGAAAGACTTCAGGGGCAGCTCCCAGTGCAGGCAGCCCCAGAGCACACACACTGGGAAGAAGCCCTTTGAGTGTCCTGAGGGTGGCAAAGCCTTCCACAGTAATGCAAAGCTCATTCAGCACCAGAGGGTCCACACTGGAGAGAATCCCTGAGTGTCATGAATGTGGAAAAGCCTTCAGTGTCAAAGGGAAGTTAATCCAGCACCTGAGGCTCCACACTGGGGAGAAGTCCTTTCAGTGCAATGACTGTGGCAAAGTCTTCCGGTGTAATCCCCAGCTTGGCCAGCACCTGAGGATCCACCCTGGGGAGAAGCCCTCTGAATGTAGCGAGTGTGGGAAATGTTTCACTTCTAGAAGAAACCCGCTCGATCATCCCAGAAAGCCATACCAATGTCAGGAATGTGGAAATGCCAGGCTGACGAGGCATCAGAGAGCACACACTGGCGAGAGAGAAACCTTTCAAGTGTGGGGCGTATCGGAAGGCAGTCAGCTGCAGTCCTGACGACATTGTGCATCAGAGAAGGCACACTTTTCAGTCTAAGGAGTGTGGGGAAATTTTCCATGTCGATGCCCATTGAGGTGGGCACCAGAGAGGCCACACTGGGGAGAAGCTCCTCGGATGGGCAGCGTGTGGCAAAGGCTTCCGTTAGCGTTTTGACTGCATTGTGCACCAGGCGGTCCACACGTGGGAGAAACCCTACGTGTGTCGTGTTTGCGGGAAAGCCTTTAGGGTCAGCTGGGTCGTTTACTACATACGTTACTCTGTCTCTTACTTTCCCCCTTTTACGATAACCCGGTGACCACCCTTCCTCCTCCTAAACGGGGGGTACTGTTTTGTTTCAGGATATCATAGGATCTATTGAACTAATTCCCTATTAATGAACACTGACGTTGCTTCCAGTTATAAAAGACAAAGATGCAGATTGGGGGAGACCTACAGCTGCCCGTGACTGCACACATCATTCAAAGGCGGACTCAAGGGCAGAATGCTCCAAGATCGACCTGGTCGTGAATGCACGATCCTCTTTGGTACGACTAAACTACCCAATTTGTATAATGTTAATTATATGCCAATAAAACTGTTATTTTTAAAAAGATACAAACGTTTCAATAAATACCCTTGATTCATAGGGAGAGGCACCTCTGACCTGGATTAAATTCAGTTGTTGAATCGGTTGTGTGTTTTTTTTTTTAAGAGATTTTTTTCATAACATCACTGTGGGTTTTTTTTTTTTTTTTTAGGCATCACTGCCCTCAGGTGGTGGGAGTAGTAGGTCCAGCCTTTGCTCCTGTGGAGCCGCTGCTGGAATTGAACCTCCATCCCAGTGGGCCCCAGTCCCGTGCACAACCAGTACGCCACCAGGGCTCAGCCCTATCACTGTGGTTTTTGTGATGAGGTCATCTTAGAAATATTCATGAGCACTGTTCCCTTCCTCCTCATTTATGTAGTGGGTGGCTCTCGTGAGCCAGGCATGGGCCTTGGAGCTGCAGGCAGGACGGGGGTGGGGGATGTGGCGCAAAACAACGAGGCCTTGCCGGTGGGCTTTCATTCCTGGTGGAAGGAGGCCAACCACCAGGAGACACGTAAAGAGACAGTGTGTCTCCAGAGTCATACAGGGACTCCTGGAAAGTCCTGTCTGTCTAGATTCTGTGCAGGTGCCCTTATTTGGAAAGAGAGTCTTTAAAGATGCATTAAAAGGGCTGAGCCCCAGTGGCATAGTGGTTGTGCACATGACTGCAGCCCACTGGGATGGAGGTTCAATTCCAGCAGTGGCTCCACAGGAGCAAAGTCTGAGCCTCCTACTCCCACCACCAGAGGGCAGTGATGCCCCCCCAAAACAAAAAGATGCATTAAAGTCAAAGGGTGTACTGGCTTAGATGGCCCTCAAACAATGACTGATGTCCTTATAGAAAGGGGAGAACTTGAACATGTTACATAGGGGAGAAGGCCCCGTGAAGTCAGAGGTGGAGACTAGAGTGGTGCACCCACAAGCCAAGGCGTGCCAGCAGCCATGGCAGCTAGAAGAGGCCAGGAAGGAGTCTCCCCTGGAGCCTCTGGACCCAGCTGGAATCTCCGCTTCAGCTCTCTGGCACTGCAGCTGTGGGTATGTTTCTGTTACGTTAAGTCACCTCGTTCATGGTGCTTTGCCACAGCAGCCTTAGGAAACAAATACAGATGGCCGGATGGTGATAAGAACTACTCAGAAAAATACTGGGC
The DNA here is from genome assembly GCA_004026705.1 of Nesogale talazaci. NCBI lineage: Eukaryota > Metazoa > Chordata > Mammalia > Afrosoricida > Tenrecidae > Nesogale > Nesogale talazaci. The sequence continues at coordinate 2,959 of PVJH01032441.1, read as the reverse complement.
TTCTCAAGCGGGCTAGGGGGTCCCTACCTCACAGGGTTCTAAAGCCCCCTTTGGGGGATTGATGAGGTCAAAACTATTTCCAAATATTACTAAGATTTTTTTTTAAACTCTCATTATCCTACAAGTATACATTGAGGTTTTTCAGGGGTTCCATGGCATGTGACCTAATAGATTAGAGACAGAAGCAGATATAACAATCCCTTTACTGTCTAGTAGGCCAGACATTAAAGAAATTCATACAAATGTAAAATAGTACTCTCACTGATTTTTGTCTTGTCTGGGGATCGCCTAGAGACTTTTTATTTAAGAACGATATTTTATGGTAGCATGTCATGGGTTTGCTGTTGTTTTTTTGGGGGGGCATCACTGCCCTCTGGTGGTGGGAGTAGGAGGCCCAGGCTTTGCTCCTGTGGAGCCGCTGCTGGAATTGAACCTCCATCCCAGTGGGCCGCAGTCCCGCGCACAACCACTGCGCCACGGGGACTCAGCCGGCTTTGCCATTGTTTTTAAGCGGACGCATGGATATTTTAAAGTGTCCCCAGTTTTACTTTCTAACATGGAAAACATGGATAGAATCCACATATAAACAATCCCCTTGGGGCCCGCAGTCATTCTCACGCGTCGGGGGACCTGGGACCCATGTGTGTGAGAGCCACTGGTGAAATAGAAGAAAGGGAAGTGGGGAGAGGGTGGGAGACGTACTGATCAGGCAGTAGCTGAGTCAGAGACCTTCAGAATTCCTGGGAGCGGAGCATTCCAGGTCCAGGGAGCGGCAGATACAAAGACCGGGAGGCAGCCAGGTGCCTGGACCAGCAGAGAAGCAACAGGTAGGTCTGGTGGGAGTGAGAGGAGAAGACACCGGAGACAAGCTGCAGACGGAGGTCTGCACAGAATAGCACAGGGCCTCGGACTCTGACTCTGAGTGGAAAGAGTGTAATTAGAAACACTTGGCCCACTTTAACTGGGTCGTGTATCCCGTGCATGGTGGTGGCAGTCGCTGGATGGACCAGAGGGCCAGGCTGATGTGAAGAGTGTCCATGTGTGAAGTTGCCTCGGCTATTAATGCCTGGTGATGTGGCCTCTTCTGCTGTCAAGGCAACTTCACACCTGGAGAGGCCAGACCTACTTGCTCTCTCCAATCTCGGCCCTGTTTCTGACACCACCACCCTCCGCTTCTCTGCTACGTCATTTACTGCAGTGGCTACTCAGAGCTCAAACAATATGCACGATGATGGGATTTTCTAGAAAATAATTTTATTGGACTGAGCCCCGGTAGCATAGTGGTTGAGTGCGGAACTGTGGCCGACTGGCTTGGCGGTTCAAATCCAGCAGCAGCAAGGCTGGGCCTCTGACTCCCACCAGAGGGCAGTGATGCCTAATAATAATAATTTTATTGGGGGCTCTTACAGCTATTATGCATTCAATACATCATCCGTATCAAGCACATTTGCCCACATGTTGCCACATTCATTTCCAAACATTTTCCCACTTGAGCCCTTATAGTATAAGCGCCTCTTAAAAAAAAAAAGCTCCTCTTCCCTCCTCCCCTTTTGAAAAATGAATCATTTTATTGGGTACTCATACACCTCCCCTCACGATCCATACATACAACGATGATGGGATTTATGAGAGAACGAATCGGTCGCAATTCAGGATCCAGAATGAATTGGGCGGGAGGACCCAGTTCTTCGGTCGGGACAGCCTCTTCTCCGCAGACTCCCAAGCTCCCGCCTCCAGCCGGCTTCTGGGCAAGTGAAAGCGTTAGGTGCTTGCCAGTATCAAACCCCCACAGAGCTTTCCTCTCATTTGGAGAAGGTTTCACTTTGTTCCTGTGAGCCCCCACCTGGTGCTCTGGAGCGTGATCGGATTCCTGGGTGGAGCTGGTCCGAGGAAGAGAGCTCACCCTTCAGAATGCACAGCTGAAGAGACCGTCTAAGCCACCGCACGAGACCCGAGGAGAGAGGCCCTCCCTGAGTGAGAGGGGCCTTCAGAGGCATCTCCGATGTCCAGGCATGCCTTTCAGGACCTCCAGCCCACAGACCCCGTGACATGGAGGAGGCTGCTCGCGTCCTCAGCCTCCGAGGGGGCTGGTGGGCATTTAGGGCCCTGCCAGGCCCTTTCAGTCCCTGGGGAATAGCTGCCCACCTACACAGCACTAGCCAGGTGGCAGGAGAGCGTGTCTCCCATGCAGAGCTGGTCAAGAGCTGTGCAGTCGGCCTGGGCTTCTTTTCCTTTTTTTTTTTTTTTTTTTGGCATCACTGCTCTCTGGTGGGAGCCTTGCTCCTGGAGAGCTGCTGCTGGATTTGAACCGCCAACCCAGTGGGCCGCAGTCCCGCACACAACCACCACGCCACCGGGGCTCAGCCCCAGCCTGGGATTCTTAACGGATCTGAGAAGAACAGAAGAGAATTGCTGCGGCTGCAGTGCAGAGTGGGAAGCAATGGACAGCCCACCTGCCTGACATCGTCCAAGAGGAAGCTGAGCAGCATGAACTAACTACCCGCCTGAGGGAGCAGTTGCTGCAATTAAGGGAATCTGCTCCCCCCTCCCCCTCCTTCCCCCAAAAGGCAGACGACTCTGCCCTCTGCCCTCCTCTTTTTTTCTCTACCCAGAAGTGCACTTGGCTCCATCACAGGTGCTCAGAGCATTCACTCGGTGGGTTGGTAAGCCTAGCTCCACCTGCAAGTGCCCAGAGTCAGCCCACCTCCTGCCCCGAGGCTCTCCGCTTCCCTGTTCCATGGGCACACTGACTCCCGTTAGTCTCCTGGTTCTGCCGCCACCCTTTCTCTCTTCTCCAGGGTGAGAGTTTGCTCTCTGTGCCCTGGGTCTGAGAAGGTCTCAGCACAGGGATCTCACGGATACATGATGTGACTGGAGCATGTGGTGACCTGAAGGCGCTTCACTCTCATCTGGCTTCATTTTCGTAACAAACATAAGCTAACCACTGAGCCCCGGTGGC
>PVJH01032440.1:0-22659 GCA_004026705.1 Nesogale talazaci | reverse complement strand
TGCCATGAAGGCCAATGCTGACTCATAGTGAACCGCAGCAAATTTTCCAGACTGTCACTGTTACTGTGAAGAGAATGGTTTGTCTTTCTCCTTGGGAGCTGCTGGGAGAACCTCATTTAAGAATGTGATTGTAACAGCTTCACTGCATAGTCAAGCGGCAGATCAACCCTTCTTATACTGAAGTATCTGCTAGTATCAAGAGCACTTCTTTTGAAATCTAAATTTGTAACATGAAACTACTGTTAGAGAGCAATAGTTTGTACTAAAACAATACTCTGCAAAAAAAACAAGTTTCTCTATAGGTTTTAATTCACTTTACCTATTGAGTGTGACAGCAAAAAGAAAAAATAAATCAACTTTAAAACCAGCATTATCAATGAGAGAGCGGTGGGAACAGAGTAAAATTTACCTGTTAGGATAGAACAATGGTCTGAAGGAATGTGTTTTGAAGGGTCAAATCCTTCCGTGGCAATCAATAACTAGTGATAGGAAAAAAAACTGTTAATTATATTCAGTTTAAAGATAAATCTCTCTGTGATTGACAGCAGTTCTCTCCCGTGACCTGTCAGAGGGGATAAAAGAAACAAGCAGGTTTCAAATAGATCAGAGAAAGCAAGTTCTGATCAGGGGAATAAGATGCAAAGATGCAACATTTTATTCTTTTATAAAAATTATTTAATATTTAATGAGATAATGATTGTTTAATTATTCTTGATTTGATTGAACTATTGAATTATATGATCTGTGAGTTATGTGCCAATAAGACAAAATATTGTGATTGAAAATATTAGATACTGAAGACTTTTTTCACAATACCCACACCAAACCCCATGTTGCTAAGTCCATTCAAACTCCTATGATGCTGTAGGGCTGATTAGAAGTGGCCAACAGAGTTTCCCAAGTTGAAAATCTTTACAGAGTTCAATACCTCATGTTTCTACCACATAGGTTCCAACAGCTCGCTGTTTGCTTAGAAGCTGAGTGCTTTAACTACTGAGCCACCAGGACTCCTTCTAGTCATAATAAGTCAGTTAATTTCAAACCCCTGACTTCTTTTGTTAGTGGCCCAGAAGGAGCAAAGAGATGTCGGAAACATAACTCAATTCTGAACAAATGAAAGGAACAGTAGCTTATTAGTCACTCTCACAGCTGGTCAGGAACTAAAGGTGTCAGGAACTTAGAGAACGGGCAGGTTTTCTGGTACTTTGACAGCAAGGGGCCTCAGAGACGTGACTGGAATGTCTGAATAATTCTGTAGGCTAGAAAGGTCCACTGTTGCAGCAGACATTGGCAATGCTTGCTCCCCATAGGAAAACAAGCCATTTGGCTAAGGATGCTTATTCATTAAAGCACAGGTGGGGAAAATTTGGACTTAGGTCGACTGAAGCCTCCGATTTTTAGGAGATGTCAAATTAGCACTCAGTTTTGACTCTTAATGTCAGGCTTTACCCTAGAATGCCTCTTCTGAAGTCGTGAGGATTAAAGAAAGAGATGGAAAGAAAGAAAAAAGACATAGAGGAGAAGGAGGGGGGAGATAAGGGAAGAAGCAGAGGAAGGGGGAGCGGAGGACAGTGAGAGGCAGTCCTGTAGATAAAATCAAAGAGCAATACAGAATTCTTTGAACATGTTTTTTTTTCTCCAATGAAATAAGTTCTAAAGTAAAAACATCTCACCACCCCTACCCCCCAAAAAAAGAAATTAAAAAAAATTAAGTGAGGTTGTGCAACCTATCAGATTACATTGCCTTTATTGCATTCAAGAATATTTACTATACAAGTGGTCTATGCCCAAAAAAATAATGGAAGGAGAATAAGGCTCTGGATACAAACCCTGCTGTATTAACAAGCCATATGACCTTCAGCTTGTGAGCTCAACCAGCATGAGTCTTGGTGAGATTATTAATTACTATGCTATTGCTTGTTTCCATTAACAAGAGTTAAAATAAATACTGTATGCAATCCATCTGGTATTAAAGCTGGCATTGAGTAGACACTACTGACTTTGGTTCCTATGGAAAAAGTTAGAAATATGCACCAATATCCAGATTCTTATAAATCCAGGGACAGCAACTTAGATATCATTACACATCATATAACACAGTATCTCATATTTTAAGTGTTTTACATAAAAATAAACATGATGTGTTTTGAGGGATTATTGGTTCCTGCTAGGTGTGGTGGTTAGATTTTGTGCCTTGATGATACCTGTGGGGAAGGAGGGGAGTGTGCAATCATGTGATAGCCTGGGGATACTTCCTGGAGGATGCGACCTTTTAGAAAGAAACACAGTGAGAATTTCTCTCTTCCCCCTGTCCTTCACCTTCTGCTTGCTTGGATTCTGTGTCAGCCCCCGGGGAAAGATTGGGTGGGGGGATGGGGCCACTGAACCCTGGGAACTGCAGGCACCCAGCCATGTTCCCTAGGATCCACACAACCCTGCACCCACCAACCAGTGATCACCCTGCTTTCCCTTTCACCTTTTGACTTTCTCTTTCTGCAGGATGTGAGTCTGAAGAAGGTTCTCGTTATTATTGGACTCATGAATTTGACCAGGGTTGGGCTGGGCTGGGTTTCCTTCTGGATGTAAAGTTCTGCTAAGATTCATTTGACTCTTTATAACATTGTTTCCAGGACATACACTGTTAGCAAATTAAAAATCAGTTTACTACTTTTAGTAATTCATCCCTAAGGTGATTATGTAGGCCTCATATGGCCCTTATATGACCCAGGTAAAAGTATGGAACAGTATGTTTACCTCCGACTAACCAGAAGGACACTAGACATGATAGCGAGAGCTTGCCTCTTGACACAACAGTAGGCAAATGTCTCTCAGGGAGATAGGGGACTTTTTCATGTTATACAACATTCTATTATAATTAATATTTATGTAGGAGGTAATATTTTATAACTAATTTTCAAATAATGAGTCATGGCACAATAAAGTGACTCCATATAGTCATAAATTTTTGGACTTCAAACATGCTTGACTCTTGCTATCCAGATCATGAATAAGGCAAAGATCTATAGTGAAGCAACTTTGGTAACAAAAGGTCCTGGATTTTTCATAGTAATAAATGAGGCAGCCACCTGTTGTCAAGCATAGTTGGCAAGCACACGAGTTATTTAGTGGGGATTATGTTTTGAGCTGCTAGCTGCAGGGTCAGGAGTAGGACACCAGCAGCCTCTCTGCTGAAGAAAGATGAGCCTTTCTACTCCCATGAAGTCCCAGGGCCTGAAACCCACAGCAGCACCTCTGCCCCGCTCCACCGGGTCACTCTGCATTAGAAGGGGCTCAGAGGTAATGAGCAGTAAGTAGTATCCACAGGTAGACCTATCCTTAGCTCTCAGAGGTAACTCTGTGTTTCTGGGCTCAAAAGATAGCATAAAAAGTGACCAACTCATCAAAATATTAAAGCTTTATTTTGAGCCACTTTATGTTCATCGTAATTTCTTCCAAACTCTGCACTACTCCCCAAAATCCAGTTTCTCCTATGTAAAACCTATCTGTCATCCAATCAAAAATTATAAAATATGAAAAGGTGCAGGAAAAATGACCACTGAGAAGAAGGGGTGGGAGTCAATCAATTGAAGCTTATAAAGCTTTGTAAATTTGTTACTTTTCAAATGAAGCTAACAAAACAGTTGTTATTATAATTACATTCTATATGATCAAAAATGTTATCGGATACATGGAAAATTTTAAAAACTCAAATATTTCCTTCAGGTGTTAACTACTTTTTTCCCAGTTACCACCTTCTTAAACTCTTACTTTTAACATCACTTTTCCAGTTACTGCCTTACTAAAATCTTATAGCTTTCCCAGTTATCAACAATCACTCCTCACCAAAGTCTCCTTTTCCCCTTTTTCTGTTTGTCTTTGTCTTCCTCCATAGACCATATTGTAATCTAAAATGCTATGAACACAATGTATTTTTTATTGTTGCCTTTCTTCTGAAGATCATCAGCTCCATGCCTACAGTGACTTATCTGTTTTATTCACAGGCAATTCTCTAGAGATTGCAAATGCAATAAAATTAGTTGAAAAATAAATTAATGAGTACAATATCTATAATCAAGTGTACTTATCCATGGCATATATCTGGAAAAACTGATGGTTAAATAACTTTTTAGAAAAGTGAGGAAGCCTAGCTCAGTTTCTATGGAACTGCATCCCTCACCCAGTTGCTTATTCCCTAGCCAAGACCAAGATACATGTCCATCTGTAGTTACTTCCCACTTCAGCTGGCACAGTTCTCGCTTCTTTGTTATCCACATGAAGGTGGATAGATAGTTTAACTTAAGGGGGGAGTGTAATCACCTAAAATTCAAATTCTTCATACTACCAGTTGTATTCTCTAAGTACAATTTACCCAGCAGAAACCTCTGATGAACTATTTTGTTCTCTGCAAGTAGGGGAAGGAAAAAATTATCAGTACTATTAACTGACCATGTGGATTATTATTATTATTGTTTAGATCTCACTTTCCTTCCCATGTGTGTCTATTTACTATAAAATATAATGATAACAACTTAGGGCTTTGACTCTATATCTGTGGGTCAGTTGTAGGACAAATTGATAATCACCAGCCCCATTGCTCTTAAATCAAGGGAAGGATCTGACTCTACAGAGTCAGATGGAATGCAACCTGTCTCTAGATTCCAATAAATGTGGACATTAAAGGCTAATGTACATTTTTATGATTTCTGTGGGTCATGGAAAGCATATAAAAGAAATTAAAAGCCCCTCAGAGCAACGTGGGTGACCAATATACTCCAAGGACAAGGCTTAAATATTGTTAATGGGGAAAATATTATTTTAAAATATGAAACTAAAAGTGTACTACCTCTTAAAATATTAATGTATGTCCTTGGAAAAGGTTATTATTGAATAGGTCATATTTACTATGAAATGTGAAATAGCACACTGCAGTTTCTCTGGTAGGATTTTTGAAATGGAAACTTGATTTTCAAAAACATTATGGCCACACTTCTAATCTGAGTCCTTAAGGCTGAAAATTCTTTGTTTTTGAGAAAGTGGAAGACAGCTATAGAAAGATTGTTGAACTGCTGCTAGGTGGACAAACACGGTCTTGCTACATTCAGACCCTGTATGCAGTATTAGGATACGTACTATTCTGGCAAACCTTTGACAGACATGCCATTTTCTTTTCTTTTTCTGTTTTCATATTAGGCAGTATCACAGTGTTGTTATGTCAAAGGGGGGGTCTTCTTCTTGAAGCTGTGGTATATGTTTTTCTGTTTTTCGGTAAATGAAACAAAAATTTAATGAACCAACATCAAGGGGCAGCAAGAAGAATAAAGCTTTCAGGAGGAAGTGGGGAATGGGATTGGGGGATGGGTGACAGTGGGTAAAAGGGAGCTGATATCAAAGATTCCTGTGGGGGGTGGGAAGTATGTTTGGAAACTGATTCTGGAAGTAATTATACAATTCTGTTTGACATGCTTGAACTATGGAATGATATGATATGATATGATATGATATGTATTAACTCCTAATCAATTATACATTTAAAAAAAACAACTATGTAGATACAGAGATGGGTTTGGGGCTTGCACTAAATCCTAACTACAACTAAAGAACAATTCTTCCTTACATCATGATCCTGCTTGATATTTGACTTTAGGAATAGAACACAGAAGTTATGGATGGTGAAGAAGTTAGATGGTGTGTACATATCATATAAAAAAAATCTGGGGTCTACAATAAACAGTCATCTAAGTGATATTTCAACTAAGTCCACATAAAAGAAGCATGCAATCATAAGTCACTGAATGATTGTAATCCATATAATACAAAATCAGAGGAGCCTAAATTGTGAAAATCTGGCTTGCAGAGGCTAGAGATGACAGTGGAGTGCAAGATTCATTTGTGAGAACAACATAGGACATAAGACCCCAGTTAACTCACTCTATCCACAAATGAATGATGGAAGAAAAGTGGTTCCTATACCGGGTACACTAGAAAGTTGAGACTGGAAAATAAAAGGCATATATCTGACTCGAGCAGTTAAAACTTTATGAGTTGATCCCATTTCTGATGCTTGCTGGACCTGATCTTGTTTTCAACATTTTCTGTATTTTTGTTTGGTTTGTTTTTGTTTGTTCTTATTAGGTTATCTCACAGGTGCTATGTCATTGGAGGTCACCCTCATGAAGTTGTGTTATATGTTTCTATGTATTTTGGTATATGAAACCCAGGATTGATGAGCCTATAGGAACAGCAAGTAGAATAAGGGTTTGGGAGCTGGTGATACAGTTGTGGGAACAGGAGATAAAAGGAAGAAAATGCTGTGGCAGTCATGTACTCATGTGTCAATTTCATGATTGGGAGTCTAGGGGTGGAGTCTAGCCTGTGAGAGATAGCCAATGAGCCCACTGTGTGGCCATGGCTTTCTCCTGAGATTTCTTGGAAGTCTGATGGTATTTCCCATTTTGGAGTAGAGAGACTTGACTGAATCTTCAAGAGACAAGCTACTTACAAGAGGAGATGACAGCATGCTGATCAATACTGATTCCTAGAGAAGGGAGGAGCCGGAGGAGAGGCAACATGGGTTTGTTCTGATGAAGCCAAACCTCTGGGACCAGAGAAACCACATGGAAACTCCTGACAGAGCTGAGATGCTTGGGAAGCTATGAGGAGACCCCTGCCAGTGCTGAGATGTTTCTACTGCTGCCGTACACACAAGAATCTGCACCCACTGGCCTTTGATTGTCCTGGTGTCATTGCATGTGCTTCATAAGTCAGAAGGAGATTTTATAGACTGGCATTGGACATATGGGCCAATCTCGGACTTGTGACCTTGGACTGGACTGGGTTGGGATGCTTTTTCAATCTTCCATTTCTCTTGTATATAGACCTTTCCGTTGTATCCATATGCATGTTTATAAATTTGTTTCTCTAGTCTACCCAAACTAACACAAATGCCAAGGAGTTCAGAAAGAAAAAATGTTTGAATTGTGGTAGCAATTGTGTAATTCTGCTTGACATGATTGAACTATGAAATGATACATGTATTAACTTCCAATTAATAATAATCTTTTTAAAAGGTGACAAAACATTGCTTGTAATATCAGATGGAGCAATGGAATAATTTATGTGAGAAAGACAAAGGCACTGGGGGGAACAAGGCACTAGTCCACCATGGGGAGGGTACTAGTTATGTCTCCAAAGGAAAGGCAGAAAGGGACCCAGGACCTCAACCTGGTGCATCAAGACTTGAGGGCAACTACTGGTATGAAGCAGTGAACTAACAGGTCTACAAGGCTAGGTTGGCTTCTATCCAAGTTATGTCAACTTCCCCCCCCCCCACACACACACACTCCAGAAGAATGAACTAAAGAGGATAGCATTTAATATACAGCCTGGGAAGAGTGACAGGTTCTTCCCAGACCACATGGGAATAAACTAAGAAGGAGGATGGGAAGAAGGAAAGGAGAGAGAAAGAGAGAGAGAGAACAGTATTCTGGCCCAACAAGCTTCTAGGGTGACATTCCCTCTGGGAGTGGCCAATGCACAGGAAGAACCATAAGGTTGTCCCCACCACAAGACATGATGTCTTCTTAATGACACACAGCTCTATGGGGGGGGGGGGGGCAGCTCCAGAGACACAATGCAGGAATTGTTCCTGATCTGACACCCACTCATCCCTAAACTACACACAATAGGATGTAACAAAGGAAGTACAACAGAGCAGCAAGGGGAGCAAAGCAATAAAGTCCCTGAGGAATTCGGAAAAGGAACTTTGGAGTCTGGGGATAGGGCTTGAGACTGCATCAGACCCAATCAGAACATATTCATAAGGGTCAGCAGACACACCTGAAACTACTCATAAGCAATTTTTTCTTTCTTTTTTATGTCTATATAAATAAAATAGACAGGATAAACTATTTCCAGGAGAAAAAAAAACAGTTCCAGGGAGAGAAGGAAGAGGGGGGAGGGCAAAGCAGGTGATAGCCAACAAACCCAGGGATAACAACAAACCCAGGAGCAACAAGAGATCCAAAATTGATGGTGAAGATTGCACAGTCTGTTCGGGTTTGATCAAGTCCAACGAACATTGAACATGATAGTGAAACAGGAGGAAAGTGAAAGGAAAGAGAGGAAAGAACTAGGAGGCAAAAGAAATTTCTAAATGTATAAACATAGGCATGTGCTTATATAAATATACTAATATATAATGAGAATGATATAGCTCTATGTATATAAATTTACAGGTTAAGTATTAAGGTAGCAGATGGACATTGGGCCTTTACTAAACTCCTGCCTTCTCTCAGTTGTTGGGAGTTAGTCTCAGAGACAACAAACTATGGATAAGACAAGACGGCAGCGTCCCAGGAGCAAGAGGAGAACCCACATGACTTTGCCCTGATGGAGCCAGACCTCTGAAGCTGGACAAGCTGCATGGAGATCCTTCCCAGTGATGAGTTGCTTCTACCACCACTGAATGCTGTTGGTGAACCCTGAGCCCTGGAAGCGAGGAGCCACGAGGGGACTCCTGCCAACCCTGCCTGCACCCACTGCCCTGTGACTTCGTGAGTTGGAAGGAGATGTTATAGACTGGTATCAGACATATGGGCTAATATTGGACTTATGACTTTGAACTGGACTAGGTTGCAATGCTTTCTTAATGTCCTATTCCTCTTATAAAGAAACTGTACCCTTATATCCATATCTGTGTCTATGGATTTGTTTCTCTACTCCACCCGGACTAACACATGCCTCAATGTAAGAACACTTTGTTCTAATAATTTGGCATTCTGTGGTGCTCACCTTCCTAACAAGATCACTGACGACAAGATGGGTACATAAGCTAATGTGGTAAACAAAGCTGATTAGTGTCTGGCTGTGGGACACAGAAAGATTTTTCATCAGGTTGTCCCCCCTAATTATATGCCAAACCCAAGACAATGCTTGCTAATACCTGGTAAATGTCTATACACCTGGAGATCAGCTGCTTAAAAGTTATCTCCCTGAGGGTTATCAGTAATTTAGGGTAATCATTTTTTCCCTGAAGGAGAATGCAAAGTCAAGACCATGCCAACTCAAGGAGAACCAAAGTTAGGCTGCCATCTTGAATGTAGACTCCATCCAACTTGTCACATGTGTCTCTCTAGTACCTTCCCTTTCTATTGCATGTACACCCCTAAATCATCCCCTTTGGATCACACATAGGCCGATTGTATAGACCTTTCCTGTTTAATATGTGATTACTTGTAATTAGGGGGCTTGCACACCTCCTAAATGTATATAAGCATTGACTAGAAATATACTCTGGCTCTATGCATAGACGTGGCTGCTGAGATCATGGCTGTCTGAGAGGTGAGCAATTGCATGATTTTTAAGTTTAGTCCTGAATTGCACAACCTCTCCCTTGGACCCTATTCAATTGTAGGGGCTGGTACCTCATACTTGGGTATTACAAGATCTAGTATCTGGGGTCTTAAAGGCCTGAAGTTAAACAAGCAGAAATTTAGCAGGGAAGCAACAAAACCCACATGCCAGAAGCACACCAACCTGTGTGATCATGAGGTTTTGATGGGATCATGTATAATGAAGACTCAAAGCCCATCTGTAGACAATCATACATCCCAAATAGAAGCATCACAAGGAAGGGAAAAAACCACCAGGTTGTGGACTAGGACCAAGAAAATACACAGCACTCTTCCCCCCAACTATTATGACCCCAATTCTATCTTAAAACTCTGGCTAGACCAGAGCATGTACAAGTGGTACAGATAATAGCTCTTGACACACAGAATCCAGGACAGATAAATTCCTCAGGACCAACAATGAGATTAGCAATGCCATGAGGGTAGAGGGAAAGTGGGGGAAGAAAGGAGAAAAAAGGGGACCCAATCCCAATGATTGATGTACATCCCTACCGTCTGGGGAGGGGGGTATGAACAGCAGAAACATGGGTGAAGGGAGACAGCAGACAGTGAAAATAAAATAATTTCTAAATTATTAAGGGTTCATTAGGGTGGGAGGTTGAGGAAGGGAGAGGGGAAAAGAGGAGCCGAAACCAAGAACTCAAGTAGAAAGAAAATGTTTTGCAAACAATGATGAAAACATATGTACAAATGTGCTTGATATGTATGATTGATGTATGGAATCTTATAAGAGCTTTAAGAGCATCCAATAATATACATTTTAAAATAAAATAAAAGACTATTGTTTCAAATATTTTCAACAAAATAAACCAAAATGTATTTGAAGGTCAAAAGAAACCCAAAAGGCAAAAAAGAAACAAAAAATAGTATTGCTTTTGGCCAGAACCATCCACTACAAGTCCTCTGCTCTTACCACTGTTCTCCGAGGCAATGGTGAAACTCATAGACAGTAAACATCGGTACTGGGTTTATCTTAACATAGTGTCACTCAAGAGTAGAGACTAGCACAGGGGGAAGTTGAAGAAGCCAAGAGACAAGATTTCTCATTGTAGAAAAAGATACCTGTTTGGGTCTTTAAAAGGCTTGACAAAAATATCTATTAAAAAACCCATGACAAACTGGTCAAGAAATCCAGGATCAAGAGTAAGGAGGAATGCCTCCTAAGCACTACTTTCTTGAAATGTAGGAAAAGACAAAATTAGTTGGAACATTAGTTAATTTTTAACATTTCACAAAGCAATTTTCTTCATATACTACATTGATAAAAAGGCATTATAATGATAGGAATATTATATTAAGGATAGGGTTGTATGGATGATTATCCTAATTGTCAATAAATTGAGAATGCAAAATTGGAAAACATGGGTGAGAGATGTATTTACCATGTGGTGATGGTTGGGGTGGGGAGAATAGCTGGTGAGCCTACTCATGTGAAAACAAAAACATCATGACTGGTTCTTTGTGTGGAGGTTTATGGCTATGGCTTGATGGGTCCTTCCAGTTAAATAGTCTCATAGCATGTTTATTTTTTCTGTTCTACTTGCTGGTTTGACGTGTAGTACCTGAAATCTTAAAAACTTTAAACCATCCCTTCTAGATATAGCAATTGATCTCTATCCCCCTGAAACAACAGATGCAGGAGAGTCAGGAAGTGGAAAAAGAATCATAACATGTGGCTAATTGCTTCTATGGGCACCTGCTTTCTTAACTATGATGTCAGAATCACTGAATTATCTCCATTATCTTTATTACCTGTTTTGTTTTAAGATTCCACAAAAGTATCCTGATCAAAAAAGGGGGAAGTGCATTAAGAATTTCAAATACTCATACATTCCAGACTTTCTAGAGGCATGAAGCCTAGATGAACCCTTGAAAGCATTTCCCTGAGGTAATCTATTAATCTTGGTCAAAAATATTTACTGAAGTTTTCTTAAAATAAAATTATGGTTGAGCTTAATCAATGTAGAATGTTTGCTTTTAGCATTAAAATCTATTGAAAACTATACACATCGGATCAAATTGAAAACAGCAGCTTGATAGAATACAAAAATATTAGAGAAAATTCATATCAATAAAAGATGAGCAACCTACAAAAGGAAGGTGAGAATGGTTACACAACTCAGAAATGTAACCAATGTCACGAAATGATACATGTACATTCTTAACAACTACAACAAATAAGTACAATTAGATAGCTAATAGATAGATAGGTGATAAATAGATGTCACCATGTGACTCTATGTAGTCACTCTAGTGACTACAGATAGTCATTATGATTGGAACCAACTCAATGTTAGTGAATGAAATGAAGTGATATAAAAATACTTATGAATATCATCTTTCCTAATTCTCCCTATACACACTATATTGGATTTTTTAATATCACCTGTAGGTTCATTTTAGACTGAGATCATTGCAAGGGCATGTTATCTTGTGGCTCAGTTAGATCTATGTAGGTTACAGCTAAAATTATGTAGCTAAAAAATACAAAGATATACTGAACCTTAAAAGACCAGCCCCTAACACATCATCATGGGTCTGGTTGGTGCAATTGTACAGCGATAATTAAAGATTATAGTAAAGTCATAGAAAATATGAGAGACAGAAAAAATGAAGTCAGACGCATTTCAAGGTAGCATGCTCACTTCAGGACTGCTTGGTGGTCCACGTGGAGTGAAAGAGGACAGGAGAAAGAGAGGGTATGGGAAGAGGGAACAGGTAGGAGAGGCAGGTAAGGAAGAGGAGTTGAAGGAGGAGAGGCAACCGAGAGAGAGATCCTTTATTCTAACCAAGACTTATAAATCTTTTCCAGACATGCAAGCCCCCTAAGGATCAGGGGGTGGCCAGTCCTCTGATATACTCACAGCAAGGGTTCAACAGGCAGTTGTGTAGCGATAATTATTATTTATTATAACATTGATATAGAGATCATGAGAGAGAAAAGAGAGCATTAGAAGTTACATATATGGTGGCATAAGTGGTTGAGTGTGGTTCTGCAGCCCATGGGTTTGGTGGTTCAAATCCAGCGGTGGATCTCAAGAGCAGCGCTGGGTAGCTCCCACAACTACCAGAGTGCTGTGATGCCCAAAATAAAAAACAAACAAACAAACAAAAGGAAGTTACTTATATATTCTTTCATGGAACATGCTCACCTCCGCCCCGCTAGCTAGATGGTCCACGTGGAGAGAGAGACAGGAGAGCGGCAGCCTTGAGGGAGGCAGGCTGGAGCGAAACAGGTTTGAATGAGTCAGGCTTGCTCCCCTATCCCATGTCCCATCTCTAGCTACCCTCTGGAGCCAAGCCTCTAATTACAGACAAGGACATACATTACAGCCCATCTTAAGGGCTATATGATGATAAGGGGAGTGGTCTTATGAATGTCTACATGACTAATGTGAAGAGGGGAGAGAAAAGGTGACCTTAACCTATGGAAGTAGATAAACATTTCTAACAGGTTAGGCAACATTAACAATGGCTCTTGAATCCCGCCCACAGGCTTTGAGGGAAGCAAGCCATCATTCTAACAGCAGGGGAGCTAGCTAGTAGTTAGACAACACAAAGTCCTTAAGTAATTGGGGGTTTCAGGGGGAATAGCTAACTAAACTTGCATAACAAATGCTGGTAAATAGTCTGCTTAATATTTGGAGCATAATAATTGTGGAAAAGCTCTCTCTTCATCCCACTCCTAAGTACAGGTAAGGGCATACAAAACAGGAAAGGGTTGTGCTATAGGTAATACAGCAATGAGCATGAAGATTCCGAGGCACACGCAGTTATAGGAAGTGGAGAAATAGGATAATATATGATACGATGGGCAGACCCCATACTCGTGATGGCAGACTAACTTTGGATATGACAAAACAGGTTGGATTTGTTCTCTGGCCTTCATATAGATCATTAAAAGTAGGGTGAGAACTCTGCCTACTGGGACCAGACTGATGGTTAACAGACTTCAGGGAGAGGAAATCTATTGTCTTATAAGAGCAGGGAGTGAGCTTCAGGCTGGAACCTTCATCAAGAGTATCTCTAAGCATCTGACTTCCATCCAGTGCTGACAAACAGCTTCTAATATTTGGTTAATACATTGGATTTAGGGAAAGGTCTTATATTCATCCCACAATTGGATTGGGCAAATTTGCTGAAAAGGGCCTCTTTAAAATGTCACCAATAAAAGACAATCACTTTGAGGACTTAGGTGGCCTTCCTCCTGACCCAAGCCAGAATCTTTTCACTCATTTCATATGCATAATAATATTGGGCATTGAATAAGAAAGAACAAAGCAGAATTGATGTTATTGAATCATAATGGCATGAAGAATATTAAATGTACTGTGACCTACCAAAAGAATGAATATAACTGTGTTGGAGGTCATACAACCAGAATGCTCCTTTAAAACCAGAATGATGAGACATAGTATGTACTTTGAACACATCATCAGGATGAACTAGTTCCTGGAGGATATATGCTTGGTAAAGTAGAGTGAAAATAAAAAGATACCCCTAATGAGAGCGATTGACAAAAACCAAGTGGATTAGTCTAATAGATTCACACATAGCATGGATTGTAAGGAAAATGCAAGACTAGACAGTCCTTCATTGTGTTGTATATAAAGTTCCTTTGAGGCTGAACTAAATCAAAGATTCTTAACAACATCAAAAACATAGTAAATGAAATGTCTTTAAATCATTGGTCTATAATGTGGTGATGAAGTTATGCCACAGATTTTAAAAGAGGGCTTCAAATCGACTTCAAACTTGCTGAAAATTGACATTTTAAATCTAGATCTACTGAATTTGAATCTACATTGTAGTAGTTCTGATCTGGTGTCAGTTTGAAGATTGGGAGGAAAGAGGTGGAGTCTAGCCTGTCAATCATTGTATAGCTAATGGGGCCTCTGTGTGGGCATGGCCTTCTCCTCAGGATTCTGGGAAATCCTGTATTTCCTCTTTGATGGCAGGAAACTCTCCCTGCTTACTCTCTTGGAGACTCTCTACTGACAAAATGCATGGCACTACACTGATAGACCCCATGCCCTGGGAAATGAAGAAGCCAGGTGAATACTCTTGCCAGTACTGAGATGCTTACAGTGCCTCTGGATCCAAAGACTTTCTATCCACCAATCTGTGTTCATCCTGCATTTGGCATCAGTGTGTGTGTTTCATGTGTCTGAAGAGAACTTTAAATACCACAGGGGCAAAATCATAGCTTTTGAGTCTGAATGTCCTCAATGGCAGGGACTCACCTAAAATGTAAGAAATAAGTAATTTTGTTTGCTGAAATCATCTACTTGTAATATATGTGTTATAGCAGCACTAGATACCTACTATATCCACTATCAAGTGCTATTCATAATTTTAAGAATATCAGCATGCTAGAGGAATAAGTAAAGCAAGGAGAATTCTACCTTTGCCTGCAGATCCCCCCAGGTTCTCATTCTGTCCCAGGGTATGTGTTTTTCAGCCAGAGGAACTATTATATTCTCTAATTCAAGTTGTGTATTATATCAAATAGCAGAAAGTACTTACATAATGAAACATATTCATTTATATCACTAAAAGTTGCATCACTTTTCTGACATTCTCCAGGGAGTTATGCTTCATACCTTTGCAAGAGTGTTGATCATAGGTAATTACAACCAAAAATCACCCCACTGAAAGCATCTCAGTAGTAAGCGCTCCCTTTTTAATAAGTAAATATTATTAGTCTGCTTTCCCATAGGTTCTGTCATCATATTTACAAGTTGAATAGACCAGTAAAATGTCTTCTAGTCTTTCTTCTTGGCACACACCTGTAACAATCAAGGGAGAAACAAATTGCAGATGAGCTGCATTGCCTCCACATTGTTCATCCCTTGTGTATCTGGTAGGTTTTTGTAGCGAGTCTAAGCCTCCTCCATGCTTTTATCCAAGAGAACTGCTACTTCTAGTAAAGCCATGGCTGAATTTATAGCTACTTTTTAAAAGTCTTTGCAATAACTACTGCAACATAATTGTGGATACCATCCCAATATAGTACATCAGTTAGAAATATTGCTTTAGAATTATTTTTAAACTTTTGTAGAATAAAAGCATCAAAATGTGTAACTATTTTGTTTATATTCTCCAACTAAGTCTACACATTTCTGAAGGCAGTGTTTTCATATCTCTAACTATTTTCTAAAGAATTCCATCTTCATCATGAAGGTCAGAACAGCTTCCTTGGAAAAGTGAACTCAAAAATAAGACATCCAGCTAAAGCAACATGAGAAGGATTGGGAGAATACAAGATTAAATTTAATGAAACTTGAGAGAGAACCCAGTTAACTACCTGTCCTAAATGTGTGCAGGTCCAGTGACTATTCTTACATTCCTCATATGCTCTTTCTCTTATTTGAACTTTTCCAAGTAAAATGGTCATGATTGCCTAGCAATGATAAATTATAAAACCCTATTCAATCAAAGAAATGTGGGGGGGCGGAATAGAACTATGTGCTCATATCTATATGTTAATAATTAAGGTTGCAGATGGATATTGGGCCTCTTAAGTACTCCCTTAACACAAGAACACTTTATTCTAACAATCTAGTATTGGATAATGCTCATCTTCCCGACATGAATGTTGAAGACAAAATGGATGGATAAGCAAATGTGGTTGCGAAAGTGGGTGGTGCCAGGCTCCCAAAAGATATAGCATCTGGGGGCTTAAAGGCTTAAAGATAAACAAGCAGCATCTAGCTCAGAAGCAACAAAGCCAACATGGAAGAAGAACATCAACCCATGTGATCATGAATGTCGATAGTATCAAGCATCTAAGCCCCAGAATAAAACCATACCCAAGGTGAATTGGGAGTGAGGGCTGGGCATGGAGTGAAGACTCAATGCCCATTTGTAGACAATTGGACATCCCTTTACAGTGGGGTCACAGGCAAGACATGATTCAGTCAGGGTGTGGTACAGCACCAATGAAATGCGCTTCCCTCTAGCTCTTTGGTGCTTCCGTCACCCCATTATTATGACCTCAATTCTACCTTACAAATCAGATTACACCAGAGCCTGCACACTGCTACAGCTAAGAACCCCCAACACATGGAATCCAGGATAGATAAACTCCTCAGGGAGATGAGATACGAGGAGATGAGACATACCCGGAGGATTAGAGGAGCCTGGGGGGATTAAGGGGCAATTGAACACAAGAATCGATCTACAACCCCCTTCCAGGGGAACAAATAATGGAAAAATGGTGAGAGGCAACAGAGGATGATGTGAGATATGGAAAAAATAATGGCTAACTTGTCAAGGGTTCACGAGGGAGGGTGGGAGTAGGGGCAGAAGGGAAATAGGGAGGGAGGGGAAGAAATGGGGAGCTGATATCAGGGGCTCAAGTGGGAAGAGAATGCTTTGAAAATGATGATAGCAGAATATGGGAAAATGTTTAACACATTGGAGGAATGAATGGGTTGTGATGAGATACAAGAGTCCCCAATAAAAGGTATTTTTTAATGAGTGAAAAAAAATCTTTGTTTTATTCTATATTTGTAATAGCATTATTATTCTCCATAAACCATAATCACATGTTGTTAAACCTATGTGAGAGTGGAGCTACTGGATGGGTGAAGGGAAAGTGGGGTAGAGGGGGAGCCAACTACAAGGATTTACACATAACCTGCTATCAGGAGGACAGACATTGGAGGAGAAGGTGAGGGGAGACATCGGGCAGTGTAAGCTATGACAAAACAATAATAGTTTATAAAGTATTGAGGGCTGATGGGGGAGGGGGAGCAAGGACAGAGGAGAAAGGATGGGAAGCTGATATCATGGGCTCAAGTGGAAAAGCAGATATTTGGAGGATGATAACTGCAGCAGGCATGTGTATGAGCCCCCAATAAAATGATTAAAAAATTGTGTCTCTCAATGCACACGTGTTCGTAATTTTGAAATGTTAATCTTAAGTATGAAAATATTCAATATTTTAATGAATTTATGTAAAGGATAAGAACGTAAAAGAGGACACAGAGTCATGGATGATCTCTTCTAGTGGCTCGTTAAATAAGAAACTATTTGAATTGTGGGCACAAGAGTAAACTACTTCCTATACTACTGGTCTTAGGTAGAAAAAATTAAGTGTAGGTGTTCGAGATCATTGCTTTTCATTAAAATTTTCAGCAGTAATTAAAAAATTATGTTCCCTATTTTATAATGGAATGGCATACTTACATTTTATGTACTTTAAAATACTTCCAAAAATTTAAAATAATTTTATAATATATATGAATTGAATTAAATGAGATGCATGTTGAGAACTCGTGTATTAACAATCTAAAATGGAGCTGAGCCCCAGTGGCGTAGTGGTTGAGTGCGGGACTGTGGCCCATGTGCTTGGTGGTTCAAATCCAGCAGCAGCTCTCTAGGGGAAGACTGGGTAGCTCCCATGACCACCAGAGGGCAGTGATGCCCCCCCCCCAAAAATAATCTAAAATGGTGACTTAAAAAATTCCTAAAATGTTAATAAAGCTAAATTTTTCTTTAAGCTATTGACATTTCATTGAACAAATGCTTATTTTAAAATAGATAGATAATGTCAAATAAATAAATAAATGCCCTAAAACAGAGAATGCCAAAATCTCAGTAGTGTTTTAAGCTTAAAACCCAGTATATAATGAACCCAATGAAAGGCAGTCTAGTCTTTATATATGAGTGTAAAATAGGTCATATTTGGGTGAAGATAGCTACTACCATTATAAGAAAATGCTCTCAACTATTACAGAAATAATATCAAATGTTATAATTTAGTAATTATGCTATCATACTTCTAAGGGATACATGTATTCCCAAATGTATTCCCATTTGACTTTCAAAAAAGTCAAATCTGGGATGATTGTTTAATGTACTCAATAAAACATCCTGAAAGCAAAACCTTAGCATCATCTTATCGTGGCTGGAGTCTAAAATCCATGTTGAATTTCAAAGTTACCATTTCTAGCAACTGTTTTGCTCCCCTGTATTTAACTGTGTGCTTATATAACAATATATATTTAAAGGGGGAGGGGATTTTCTATGTTAGTCTTTGCTTAATGGTCTTGGCAGACAGCATTAGCATCAAATTTTACAGTAAGGCCCCAGAAAAAACATACTTGAAGAGACAGTTTGAATCATATGTTTCCAGGAAAGCATATCCTGCAATTGTCTTGTGCCATCCTATAATCATCTGAAAAGTACATATCCTTGCAATTAAGTATCTTTAACCAATCCTAGACTACCACACATATCTTACCCACAAATCTACTAAGACCCTTCATTGAAATAACCTGTCTCCAACTCCTCTAATTGCCTTTCAACCAATCATATGCACTCTAGGTAAGCTACCAGTTCCTCTGTGGAGTGACCATTTTCACTTCTTGAATTTCGAGATGTCCTAGTCTGGAACAGCTCTGATCTTGCAATAAATCTCTGTGCTCTTACTTTTATAGAGTGTGTTTTCACTTTAGGACATACTCCCAGACTTAACTGAATTACTCAGCTTCACCTAACAAGGTTCTTCAAGTTTATTCTTTCCCCGGGAAATAACACCACATATTTTAAGTGTTCATAGGTAGGAAGAAATTTCTTTGCTAATAACACAGAGATACAGTTAGATCCTGAACTATATTCAGAGAGTTATGGGAATTTAAAAGGTTCCTCTTTGTTTGGATCATAAAACAAGTTTCCTTAATGATTTTAACTCCTAAAAAACGGATACAACTTACCCACAATTGTATTTGACACCGGAGTAGTCTTTCTGAAAATCTAATTTGAAATGAAAATCTTCAATTGTGTATTTCCATATGCTAGAAATTATGCAATTTATTGTCAACTCACTTGTAACTTGTTTACCTACATGTTGTTGTTTACCAACAAGTGTTTACCAAATCAGTTGTTGTTTACCTACTTTCCTTTTGAAGCAAAGGCAGTCCAGTTACTATACCTTTGCCTATATCAAGACAAGTCTTTCTTCAACCTGCCTCTGTCCTGTCCATACTGGTCAGGATTCCTGTTCTAAGTACTATTTCAAATACACAGGTGCCATCTATGAGCAGGATGATTATTTTTGTTACCTGCAATCCTTCTTTTTTACCTGAAACAACATTCTTGATCCAAGATCTGGGCTTCAATATAACTTTGCTTTTTAAGCTATTTCAGACATCTAATCAGACACTTCTTTATAAGACCATATGACACTAGGCATGTTCCCTATTGAAGAAATCTTGTGCATTTTGTCTTCTTGTTATGACCCCTTTACATGTCTTCTTTTTCACATGGAGCTAAATACACTGACAAGATTGAAGTAAGCCAACACGATAACACCATGTCCTCTTTCTCAAATAAATGTAAAGTGGGTCACTGTTCTAGGGGGGTAACATCATTTCACACTAGAATTTCTAAACTCTACTAACCAACTCTATTTCTTGTTTTAAGTTATCTAATACACCCCACAAACATTATTAAATACATCATCCCAAAGAATGTTTCAGTCCAATACTTAGCCATTGAGTCAATTCCAAATCACAGTGACCTATAGGACAGAGTAGAAGACAAGAAATAGTCCACAGGGTTTCCAGAAGTGAGCTTTACTGGAGCACATCATCTTTGTCCTACGGAGAAACTGGTGGTTTTTGACTGACGACCTTCCAAATGAAAGCTCAGGGTGGGGGTGGCAGATACGCTGCGGAGGAGGTAGGGGATGGGCAACAGGAAATTGGGCAAAAGGGAGACATCAGAAAGTGTAAGATATGACAAAATAATAATAATTTATAAATTGTCAAGGGTTTATGAGGGAGGAGGAGTGAGAAGGGAAGGGAAAAATGAGGTATCTACTTGATACCAACGGCTCAAATAGAAAGCAAGTGTTTTGAGTATGATGATGGCAACAAATTTACAAATTTGCTTGACACGATGGGTGGATGTGTGAATTGTGATAAGAGTTTTACAAACTGCCAATTAAAAATCGATGAAGTAAATAAATTTGAAAAGCAAACAAAACAAAAAAAAGAGCTGATACCAAGAGCTCAAGTAGAAAGCAAATGCTTTGAGGATGATGATGGCAACCAATTACAAAAGTGCTTGACACAATGGAGGTATGTATGGATTGTGATAAGAGTTGTAAGAGCCCCCAGTAAAATGATTACTACGTAAAAAAGATAAAAGAAAAGGAGATGATGTCAAGGAGCCCAGGAAGAAAAACAATGTTTGCAAACTCTGGAGTCAATTGTACAATTCTGCTTAATGTGATTGAACTATGGAATGATATATGTATTAACTCTTAATTAATAATACATTTAAAATCAAAATAAACAAAAACTTACCACTTAGCCCATGTGTTACCAGATATCTTAAAGAGCTATAGGTACTGGAAAGAAAAAGTATATTGGGGTTGATAAACACTACAATTCAGGATTCATATTTATGGGAGGAAAGTGTGGGAGGTTCATAGGGTTCTCAGTGTGGAGCTTTGTTAACACGCTGGGGTCAGTGTGAGAGGGCTGACCACAAGACTGGATTTGATAAACCCCTTGCTGCTCTGGATTTGATCAACTGTCCGCTCCTATTAGAACTCACAGTGCTTCTGAAACCATATAGAGGGCTGCGATGAGTCAGAATCAACTCAGTGACCATGGGTTGGGTTTTTGTATTTGTTTTGTCTTCTTATTGTTGTTAGGTACATTGAGATGGTTCCAACTTACAGAGACTCTGTGTATAACAGAAGAAATCATGGCTCAGACTTGTGCCGGCTTCACAAATGTTGCGATGCTCTGGTCCACAGTTGCAGCCACTGTGTAAGTCCTTATTGATGAGAATCGTCTGGTTTGTTTGCTGCCCCTTGACTTTAGCAAGTTTGGTGTCCTTTCCCAAGGATTCAGTCTCTCCTGGTAACATATCCAAAGTACATGAGACAAGGTCTAGCTATCCTTGCTTCTGGTTGCACTTCTTCCAAAACAGATTAGTTTGTTCTCTTAGCAGTCTGTGAGACTTTCAATATTCTTCTGCAGCTTCATATTTCAAAGGCATCATGCCTCTTAGTTCTTTTTTTGGTTTTGTTTTGTTTTGGGGGAGGGTATCACTGCCCTCTGGTGGAAGTAGGAAGCCAGTCCTGCTCTTGGAGAGCTGCTGCTGGATTTGAACTGCCAACCCTGTGGACTGCAGTCCCGCACACAACCAGTAAGCCCTGTTCTTTTTTATTTAATGTCCAATTTTCACCTGCTTATGTAGTGATGGGGGAAAAACAAAGCATGTCTTCGGACAAGACACTTTAGTCCTCAAAGTAAAATCCTTGCTTTTCAACACTTTGGGACTGAAGCAAGATGACAGTCTGATACTTACACATATATTAATATATGAGAGGAAAAAGCCTTAAATGTGCATATATACATATTTATAAAAATGAAGTGTATATATACAAGATATAATTTTATGTACCCATGGATATAAAATACATATGCAAAAGAAAAATATAAGATAATGTGTTAGGAGTGAAATGATATACTAGTATACTCTATAACGAGCTTGGACTGAGACTTTTGAAGTAAAGTTGGAGTTAAAAGGTCAATTTTCTGGGCTGAGCCCTGCTGGCATAGTGGTTGTGTGTGGGACTGCGGCCCACTGGGATGGAGGTTCAATTCCAGCAATGGCTCCACAGGAGCAAAGGCTGGGCCTCCTACTCCCACCACCAGAGGGCAGTGATGCTCTCCAAAAACAAAAGGTCAATTTACTAAAAGTTCTGCAGTAAACAGCAAAAAAAAGGGCTCAATTTAAAATTACAGTTAGCACAGTTGCCACCTTGGTTCTTATTAAATGAATACCCCTAAAATTGTTAAAAAGAAAACAGTACCACCCTCTTTATCCTTGAGCATTTTCCTTCAAATGACTTATATTACCTACTAATATTGTCTTGAGTTTATGTTTAATCCCTAAGAAGCTCTGGTGGTGTCATAGTTTAGGTGATAAGTTGCTATTACATGTAAGTGGTTCAAGACTACAGCCACTCCATAGGAGACGGTGAGGCTATTTGTTAAAATAATACTGTCTAAGAAGCCCTATCTAAGGTAGCTGTGGGTCACAATGGACTCACAAGGCAATGAGATGTTTGGTTTTGTTTGAAACATTATAAACTTCACTAGAGAATGCCTCTTGCAAGTGTCAGAATCATTATACAATTTGGTGCATTTATCCATAATATCCTAACTTATCTTGTCTTAATTATCAAGTACTGAAAAGAAATATTACAAGTGGATAACTT